>ML842335.1:0-15553 GCA_009831015.1 Picea engelmannii | reverse complement strand
AAAAAAAAAAAAAAAAAAAAAATCATATTTTTAGAGTTGTGCAACCAAATCAAGAGTTGTCAACAAATTAAAACCCTCTTTTTCATAGCAAAAATTTTAAACATATGAACCATAACTGATCATTTTTTCTATACCACACATTTACTATTATTGTAAGTGGGCAGCAGAGTCGCTAATAAGAAGATCAACATATTAGAAAAGGCGACTGAACTCTTGACAAAGAAAGTGCTCAACCGATGTGAATCACTGGCCAAAAAAAAGTACAATCATTCATTCAGAGACCAGAAGGACATTTAGGTTTATTCGCCTAGGACAGGTTGAAGAGAAAGAGAGGTTGAAATGCACCCGCTTACCAATTTCAATTTGAAGATAGGTTGTAACAATGGGGAAACATATTTGTCATCGCGGGCCTCTCGCCTCCTAGGGTTGTGCAACCAAATCAAGAGTTGGTCAACAAATTAAAACCCTCTTTTTCATAGTAAAGATTTTAAACATATGAACCATAACTGATTTTTTTTTATGTCATACATTTGTTATTTGTTATTATTGTAAGTGGGCAGCAGAGTGATTCAGATTTTTAGAGTTATAGGATTGTTGAGCAAAATCCCTTTATCTTTCGACAACTTAATTAGGCACAATTCGTGTTTCCTTTCCCTATTTCAAAATATACTAATTAAATTTATTTAAAAATATATATATATTATTTTATTTATTTTTAATTACACCGAAGGAGTTTATAAAGAAACTAACTGTTCTTTAAGAGCTTTCGTCGCCTCATCTCTTTTTACCTCCAATTACAATTCACCACGTCTGTTTCCAATCCGCTGCCATACCAATTCAAAGCAAGCGTCTCTTCCACATGGCTTTCCTGCTGTTTTTTATGACAGAATTTACCTGCTGGAAGGATATAGCGGAGATTGCTGTTATTTTGATTTGCTCCATTGTTGAAAAGTGTCCTGCTCAGAGCTGGAGTGTTCGTTCCATAGCCTTGGCTATACAAATTACCGTATCCGCACGCACAGCCTGTCAAATTAATTTCACCGTCGATTTGCTTAGCTAAAATATGGTATCCAAATTATTAATCTAAATCCGAAACTACAAACCGAATATCCCAGACGTCCATTGGACTCGAGCATTGTCTAACAGTGGACTTACCCATTGTTCCAGTAGACTCCAGCTGAATTGATATCTGACGTGAGAATTAAGTCGAACAGAAATCAGAACTGATATCTGATTAGTGGATCTCCAAATATATAGGATGGGGAGGTGGATGAGCTATCAAATTTTCTTCCGCGAACGGCGGTACCGACCACATCGTGCGGAGATGACGGAGAGGCGCTTCTTACTTTGAACGGTCTGACCTTGTTATCACTGATACTCATTTAAAGGCCGGTGGGCGATGATCAAGCGTATACTTTTGTACTTTCGCTTGATACCGAAGGCATATCTTCGCTTGAATTTAAGAATTATTTTTATGAATTTCAGACTCTGATGAATTTCAGACTCTGGAACTTCAATAATATTGAAGATGATGAGGCCACCGGTGTTGCGTGCACAAAGATATCTCGGATGCCCTCTCTCACATGTTTAATTTGGTCACTGGTAAAGACGAAGAGGAGGAAGAGGGATGACACTGAGTGAGAAATGCAGGAGGAGGAGGAGTAGTGAGAAATGCAAGAAGAGGAGGAGGATGCATAGATGTTACAGTGAGTGAAATGTGAGCAGTTCGAGCCAAAAAATAGAGTTACAAATGTTGTTTAAGAGAGGTGTAGTACAGTTGGTGATGGAGTGTGTTGTTAAGGGATTCAAAAAATCCAGCCTTATTAAGGGTTGGTCGGCTCAGGCCGAGTGTGATCCCAAAATTGCCGGCTTAGATACCCCTGACGATTTCTCAACCACATACTAGTCCAACATGTCACGAACAAACTAACAAACAAAAAAAAACAATATTTTTTGAAACCGCTCCAAAAATTTAACCAAGGATACCCTCTCACCACCAAAAAAAAAAATGTATTCATCGTTGTGTCATTTTTATGATAGGTTTTTAAGAAATGTATTCATCATTGTGTCATTTTTATGATAGGTTTTTAAGGCTTCTTCTGCGTTTTCTTTCCCTGCTTCTCTTGATATGCTGCTTTTTTTTTCCCTCCTCTTGGATATGCTAGTTAAATTTATTTTAGAGTTTTAAAATTTATTTAAAAAAAACAAAATTTATTATTCAGTTTTTTTAATTAAATTTATTTTAAAAAAATATTATTTTATAAAGTTTTTAAGTTTTATTATTTTTTTAAATTTGGTTTAATTTCTGTTTTTTTCTAATTGATTTTTTTCAATTTTTTAAATATTATTATTTTTTTTTGGGGGATTTTATTGCTATTTTTGTTTATTATTATTATTATTATTATTATTATTTAATTTTCTATGATTTTGTTTACAACAATGTTTATTTTTTTAAATCATGATCTCAAAACTTTATAATTTTAAATCAAAACAAATGTCAAATGTGCTATTTGTAGCTTTAAGTTTCAGTTTGGAAGTTGATTTTATGTTTTCGGGTTTGCAACTATATCGATTTTCAAGGCCACGGTTTCAAACAAGTTGTAATGTTAACCCCAAAGAAAAGATGGTACTATTGTTGGTACCACTTTTCATTTCGGGAATCGATTTTAAGGTTTTTGTTTGAAACGATGTCAATTATGGAGACCACAATTTCAATCCAAAAAAGAAAATGGGTGATGCTGAGAGTACCACTTTTCGTTTTCTATGGCCAATTTTAAGTTTTTTGTTTGCAACTTTATAGATGACGGTTGCAAAATTTTGTAATTTTAACTTTGAAAAGAAAAGGGTTATATTGGTAGCACCATTTTTTAAATAAGGATAAAAATAGCCATTAAATATGACTTTTAATAAAAATGAGAACTCTCGTTAAGCTGGTAACCTTTATATATATATATATATATATATATGGGTTTTTTTTTCTTCTATTTTAATTTATTTTTCATTTATTTTCTATTTTTGAAGATGTTATTTACAACAATATCGGGTTTCCAAGTCATAATTTAAAAAATCTCTCAATTTTAAGCTTAAAAAAAAAAATGCTACTAATAGAGTCCCTTTTTTATTTAGGGATTGATTTTAAGATTTTGGTTGAAATGGGACTAATTAACAAGGTCATGTTTTCAAAAAGTTCTAATTTTAACCATAAAACACATGTCGGGAGTAAGTAGGACCACCACTTTTTGTTTAAAGAGTTGATTTTAAGATTTTGGTTGCAAAGGCATGGGTTGTTAAGTGCATAGTTTCAAAAAAGTTGTAATTTTAACCTCGAAAAAAAAGTTGTTTGTGCCATTTTTTAAATCGAAATTTGATTTTAAGGTTTTTCTTTGCAATATGTGACAAGGTTGTTGATGTCATGGTTGAAAAAGGTGGTCATTTTAATCCCCCCCAAACATGGGTGCTACTAATAGCATCTATTTTTAATTTAATGATTGATTTTGGTGTTTTTGCCCAAAAATACGACTTTTTAGTGCTAGAATCCTCGTTTTGAAGTCACAATTCTTGTTATGATGTTAACTATGTTTTGTGAACCTTTTCAGGCTAGTGCACATCTTCATATGTGTCATATTTCTAGTGGAATGAGCCAAGGGTTCAATATTGCCTCGAAATATGTAGATTATGCCTTGAGAAATGTGATGACACCCCAAGGCATTCTCCAATGAAGAAACATGCATTAAAATATGTAGACATGTGCCTTGAAAGGTGACCTATTGTCAAATGTGCAAAAGTGCCTCTAAATATGTGAAATACACACCTCTAATTCTGCAAACATCTGTTAACATTTAAAAGTAAGGCATCACATGGATTTCCATCACCATCTCTCCTACGCATGCTAAACAAGATGACACTGGAACAAATTTCCAATGTAAATTTCATGACTTGTACCAAAGTCCCGAAATTCACATCTCCTAGTACAATGCTACTAAAAAGAATGCCTTTGAATATGCAAAATGAATTTGCATTTTTAATGCTACTAAATTTCCAATACAAATCTCATGACTTGTACCAAAGTCCCAAAATTCGCATCTCCTAGTACAATGCTACTAAAAAGAATGCCTTTGAAGATTCAAAATGAACTTGCATTTTTAGGGGGTAACAATTATCTCCATAAGAGGACTACACACTCTGGAAAAGTGGAAGAGAATTTTAGAATATTTGAAGTCTATTAATGTGCATGATGTACCTGCAAAGAAGATAAAAAGGTTAGATGTACCTACTAATGTTTATATTTCCATCATCCCCAGTACAAGTCTCTAATTCAAATTTATTACAAAGAAACTTGAGAGTGTCCATATTTAACTATTCACTCTCAAAAGGCTCTACAAATGTAGAGCAAGCCAAGATGCTAAAGGGGATATAGCATTAGCATGAATGAAACATAATGCTCGTAAAACATCAATCGTGTTCTCCCTACCCTATTCTAACAACATAAAAATAAAACACTAAATGTAATCATAGAGCTAATGTAACCATTGACACTAGCTCATAAATCATGAGAAATATGTGCTTGTGTTTGGTAATAAGCCAAAATAAGGAAACATCAAACATTTAAATCATGAGAAATATGTGCTTGTGTTTGGTAATAAGCCAAAACAAGGAAACATCAAACATCCCTTGAACATATGCTAGAACTTTTGGAAATCTTCTAATGAAAAATGAAGATGATTTTTTATCTTGCAATAGAACATCAAGGTCATGCCACCACTAATCCAAAATGTTGCATGTAAAATCTAACCATTTTTTGACATGGTTAATATAGAAATCTTGAGAATGTGAATATGAAAACCTAAAATTGTGCTCATTGAATTACAATGTCCAAAACATCCTCAAGGGTTGGATTTTATTCTCCAATGATTCTTCTTGCATGTTTAATCCATAAACGAGAGACTTACAACCCACTCACTTCACCAACATAGATCTTCTATTGAAAATGAAATCTGGTTTCTTTTCTTAATCTTATGTAGAGATCTTTGTCTTTAGAATTGCTACCCAAGGCTTCTAAACTTGGTGTAAAATTGAAAAAACCATTAACTAGACTCTGCAATTACTCTATCACTAAGAACTATGTTTTCATATATGGTTTTAGGACATGACTGCTTGGTTTCCCTTTCTTGTAGTGTCAAGATCGATGGAAAATTATGGAAAACAATTGCACTCTGCATATCTAAGTGTGGAACCTTAGCATTCAAACAATTATAAATCTGTTATGCCAAAATAAAGCAACATACTCTCTGCTTAGGACTAGTTATAAGGCTTAAGTCTTTGGGGTAACTTTTAGATGAAATAGCGAGTTGACAATGCCAATAATAATCAAGGCTCTAAGTTTTTTTTCTCTATTTCTTATCACCATGCAAAAAGATAGAAATTGGCTATGCTTCTCTACTTCGAAGCTTGGCTCTTTCATGCTTGCAATGTTGTGTTCAAGTGCCAACTGAGTGAGACACTCCAACTTTGTCTATGAAAAAATTCTCTACTCACTATTTTCCAACAAAAATGAAACATCTACTCTACTCTATGCCAATCAACAAACACACCATTGCTCCATTAAAATTTGATTGATTAAAAATTCCATTGGCTCCATCGCAATTCAATATCCACTAGAAATTAGGTATTGCAATGTGAACAAGGTTGATTCTTTGATATGGTTTTGTGTTGATTATTTGATATGGTTTTGTTATTCATCTTTCTATGACTCCTTGAGATTGCATTTATTGAATTGCACAATCTTTGGACTATTTCCACACAAAAGGAACAAAGCAAACAACTTGTATATTCCCTTAGTTAACTCAACATTCTGATTGGGATTTATTATGAACCCATCACCCTATCCAATTGAATCTCAACTAACACTATGTGTTGACAGATTTTAATTGCAAAGATAATTGTGGATTGATAGAAATACCACGATCAAACACAAAATACCATGAGACTCACCATTCCACAAAAAAACTCAAATCAATGGAAATGGCCATAGTTTCATGTTCTAAGAATTGTTAAGTAAATCCAATAGAGTTTCCATCTTGACAAATTATATGGATGCATGCCAGTGAGTAGCTATAGCAATTAAAGAATATAAAACAAAGTTGTAAGTAGCAAAATGTTTGATAAAGAGGACATGGATTGGTATAAAGGTAAATGATTCATTGTTTAATGGAATATACCATGCATCTACTACCATCCACCCAAAGTACCATCCAGGAAGAGTCTCACGAACTACACAACAAGAAGATACCCTCGTTGGTGTGTACAACATGTGTATGACCCAAAGGGATGACCACGGCCTCAAGCGATCTTTGAGTATTGTGATTGAGATATGGTAGGTGCATACTGTTAGAATATAATGGATGTTCTCGTTTAGCCATAGAAAATATAGCAATATTGTCACCCAACCATAGGCCAAATCCACCCCCGAGCACCTTAACCTTGACAGAGAATCATTCTGGAAGCAAATCCTAGACTAGATGGCCAAACAAAGGTGATGCACCTTTATCCAAGGATAGCAAACCAAGAAAGAGTAACAAGAGTTGATCAGAGAGTCCAAACCATAACCAAGAGAGAGTCCAAGCCAAAACTGAAATCTACTAGCTGCAGCAGCTGCAACAACAGATCTCCTCCAAACTTGCGCATAAATTGGCCAACTGTAGTGCACACAATTGTTGCTTCTGCAGTTTTGAGAATAATGGACAGAATGAAGATTGGCCTCCTGTATTTATATTAATTCTGGCAGACTGCATGCGTCAACTTCTTCTCTTGGAGGATAATAACTTAATACAAGTCATTCTCTTGAGTTGTCTTGTCTTCTAAGGTTATTAACCAATTAATAAGGGTTTCTTCTTGCTTCCCAGAATATTCTATTCTCGTTAGGTTTACATGTGGAGATAAATACCTCCCGCAGCTAACATAATATCAACACTCCCTCCTAGCTAGGGAGGTATTGAAGGTAATGGTATTGAGGACAAACATACCATTCACCTGGTAGCATCAACATAGTCGTATAGATTATCTCATGATTAGATCATGAGCACCATCATTACTATCGGTGTCATCAACTGCATCATCTCTCGAAACCATACTCTATCTGAGTAATAAGACATGATGCTAGATAAGTCACTCACTCCATGGAGTGACACAAGAACCATTCTTCTAATCTAGACATATGTCCTAGAAGAATAAATGTCCTGGACCATTTTCTATATGGGGAAATCTCTATCTATTGATCATCCATATAGATGATAATCATTTCCAACATTATTGATAGTCTTCAAGGTAATCAGAACAATGTCATTTAAAAGAACACAACTGTGTCTATCCATAATAGTACACAACTACAATCCAGTGGTACACTACCATACCAAGTAGCACACAGATACTTGATCAGTGACATATAGTCACAATAAGTGGAACACATCCACCATAGTAGTATATATCTACTGTCCGGAGACATTCAGTCTCCATAACAATCATATCATCTGATATCATCCTGCACAGAAAACATTGTTATGATATAAACTGAATCATCTGGGCCATTCTTCCACTCACATCTATGATATTTGAAAGAGAATCCTCCCTCAGAAGGTAAAACATCAATGATGAGCTATCTGGAATATTCTTCTCAAGCAAGGAAGAATACCTATCTCAATTTTTGCGCTTGGACCATTCACCTATCTGGGCCATTCCTCCAGCACTAAACAAAGTGCAACCTGGAGAGAATGAGTCTGCCCTAGGGAATGCTTGTCCCTGATTGTTAAACCTGGACCATTCACCTATCTGGTCCATTCCTTCGACACTAAAAAAAATGAAACCTGGAGAGAATGAATCTGCCCTAGGGAATGATTTTTCAGACCATTTCCTAAGGAAATGACTGTCCTGCACCAACCTCCAAAACGGACCATTCTTCGAAACTGCTCACAACTGTGAGCTTCGAAATAATGACTATCCGACGAGGCAGACCAGTCTTCTTGGCAACTACTAAGAGTGATCATCAAGAAGAGAGATTGTCCTAGATCATTACCCCACACTGGCCACAAGGGGAATCACTCTCTATGATACATCAACAATCCATCAAACCATTTTCATTATGAAAATGACCATTTGATTTGGACCATTTTCCGAACTGGAAAATGCTTGTTCATCAGAAATCTCAAACCACTTTCCAAACTGGAAAGAAACTACTCATTTTGGACCATTTTTTGAACTGAAAAATGATTGTCCATAAATCAATAACACATCAGTGCTCCATCCCAACCTGGGAGTCATCTCTTCCTTTTTCAATAAGGAAGTCGTCTCTATGAGCTCCAGCTTGAGTACGCAAACTCTTTCATCTTGGATAGAGGATTTACCAAAATTTATGCTTATCTGCTCATCTGTGGAGATATGTATTGGAGAACCACTTTCTGTTTTTTGGACTTCATCACAGAGAATGTCATTCTTGATCTCAATGTACTTCGGTATTTCTGGAACACTAGTTTTATCTGAAGACTTCATATAGCTCTAATCATTATAGTATATCATAGTTGGATTCAACTCTATTATTTCCTGCTAGCTCATAACATCATGGCAAGACTCAAACTGGAACATATCCATGTGGCACTTCTTCTGTCATCGTGAGAGTTTGTCATGGATTAGCAATCCATCGTCCTGGAATTTTGAGTAACCATTCTGATTTTTATCATAGAATGTTTTCACCACGCTTCTACTGTGCATGAGAGGCTGTCCACCAAGTTTTCTTCTTCCATCTGCATACAAAGGTATCTTCCTGGTATACCTCAAAGCCTTGAGGTTGTTCTACATACGTTCTTTGTTCAATTATTTCGGAGAACAGTCTTTGCATTCATTTGATGTAAACTCCAACCCATGGATACTGTGGACGATATAATGTCTCATGTAGAGGTATGTCTGGTTTACTAGAACAAGAAATCATCGTAGTCTTCTCCCTCCATCTGGGAGAACCTCTATTTATGGATCTCGCAATGCTTACATTCATAAGTATTCCATACGATGTTCTTCATCAATTCCTCTGCTTGATTTCTTTTAGTGAGTTTATATCAGGCTAGTAGTCTTGTGATTCTCGATACAATGACTGGTTGTTCTCACTTTTCCTTCTCTCTTGGAATCTTCATGTTCTTCCTCATGTTTTTCTTTATCTCTTAGGTCCATGGAGTTTTATATAGATTCCATGCCCTGAAGATTCCAACTTCTTTCTTTCATCATAGGATCATGGATGTGGATGGACAACCGAGGATACTTTAAGGCTTCTTTTCGAAGAAGACTTCTTCTGAAGTCAAACTGTGTTGCTTTTCATGGCTGCTACCATTGATGGATACTTCATCATCTTCAATGGATCATATAATTTAGGATTATCTCTCTCCTAATCCTTGCTTCATGCATGGATGCATGCTCTTCTTTTGGAAATATATAATCGAATCCCTCCATCTAACAGAGTCCACACTTCCGTCTGCATCCTTATTGCCTTTTGCAAAGTGTCATAAGTCCTTTTCCAATTTCCTCTTGATTGTTGACTTCTTTTTGTCTTTACTTCTTCTAGGTTTCTTCAAGATTGATTCTGACTTCGTCTTATCTTGCAGTTGTTACTTAATAACTATGAATTATTACCAAGGGTTGTTGATGTACTTCATCCTTTCATGTGTATTGTCTGAATTGTAGTCATAGTGATAGCAATCCTTATCTTGTTATTCCATAGGTATATTTTCTCTTGGAACATATTATCTTCTAAGAAATAGAGATGCAAGATATGTAAAGAAAACATGGTATGTACAAGAACTATGAAGAGTATTGTTACATTGTCTTAGAAGAAGAAGTTTGTTTCATCCTGCTTAGTCTTCTTTGAAGGTTCCTTTTCTTCGGTAACTGATGCTTCATGTGTCTCCTTCCTTTTCTTTATCTTGGGACAATGATTATTGTAGTGACCATATTTTTTACAGTTGAATCATTGTAGTTCTGGCATATCTTTCTCTTGATTTGGCTTCTTCCTTGAGCCAAACTTCCTTTTGTTACTGGAATTCTTGAATCTTGTCGTGAAGGCTTGATCATCGTATTTCTTTTGAGGTTTCTCTTTTGAACTAATCCTTGATTATTATTGTGCATAGCAAGTCCAAAGTTCTTCAAATGTAGGATACTCCTTCCTTATGTTCATGCTTGCAGCAAATGCATCCCATGTCTTGGGAAGACCGTTGAGTACTATATTTACCAGTTCCTTTTCTGAAATGATCTCTTCAATAGCTTGTAGTTGATCTCTTAACTGAGATATTCTCACAAAGTATGATGTTATGTTGTCATCATCATTCATCTTCATGTCATGGAGCTCATTCTTTAGAATCATTACTTGTCCGATGTTTTTGACTGGGAAGAGGTTTGTCAGGGCATCGTAAATATTCTTAGATGAGTCAAGATGGGAGATGTAGGGTATCAAGTGGTATTTTATATAATCCACTATGATACTCATGGAATTAATGTCATTGTCTTTGAACTTCTCCATAACTGCAACGTTCTGTGGTTCCTTCTCTTTTCCTTCTTCAAACTATGGTTCCACAATCTTTCCTTTCACGATATCCAACACTTTATTCTTGGAAAGTATGAGATCAATCCTTGTCTTCCATGCTATGAAGTTAGAAGCCCCTTCTAACTTGTTTTCTGACTTCATAGAGTAAGTCATGGCTTCTTTGACTTGGTCAACCCTAGATTTGACCAAAAACTCAAACTTGATGTCTTATCTTGTTGAGAGTACCAGGAGATGCACTAGGCTAGGATGCACTAGTCTATTTGGAAATTAGGTTAATCGCTTCACTTAAGGTGCCTCAACGAGAGGGTTAGGGTTTCGTTGTTGCAACAAAAATTGGTTGCAACTGCAACTGCAACAGATAAAATCCTCCCAATTTGGCTTCTAGCGGTCAGATTTTCCGAAGATAGTGTGGTCCCATAACCTATTAGAATATAATGGATGTGCTCATTTAACCATAGACAATATAGAAATATTTTCACCTAACCATAGGTCAAAGCCACCCCCAAGCACCTTAACCTTGATTGAGAATCATTCTGGAAGCAAGCCTTAGACTAGATAGCCAAACAAAAGTGGTGCACCTTTCTCCAAGGATAGCGCACCAAGCAAGAGTAACAAGAGTTGATCAGAGATTCCAAACCATAACCAATAGAGAGTCCAAGCCAAAACAAAAATCTGCTAGTTGCAGCAGTTGCAACAATATCTTTCCTCCAAACTTGCACACAAACTGGCCAACTGCAGTGCACACAAGTGTTTCTTCTGTAGTTCTGAGAATACTAGCCAGAATGAAGACTAACCTCCTATATTTATACTAATTCTGGTAGACTGCCTGGGCCAACTTCTCATTCTGGGTACTAATTTCTTTAGTATATAACATTTCCTTTAGCTAACTTCTTCTCTTGGAGGCTAATAACCGAATACAAGTCATTCTCTTGAGCCAACTTGTCTTCTAGGGTTATTAACCAATTAATTTGGGTTTCTTCTTGCTTCCCAGAATATTCTATTCTTGTCAGGTTTACACATGGAGGTAAATACCTCCCACGGCTACCATAATATCAACACATACTGCCTCAAGCTCAATGAATTACTAACAGTTTAGCTACCAATGGCTTCAGCATCACCAAATTTCTATACTTCATATGCGAAATTAGAAACTTAGGTTGAAAATTGTAACCACTAAATTCTAGTAACCATTGATTTCAATTCAACATGAAATGGACAAAGATCATTGTATAGTTGTTGGCTTTCACCAATAATTAATGGGGAAAATAATTTATAAATGATGCTAACAAAAATACTATAGAGAATTCTTCATTTTAACCATGAATTCAACCACAAGAAGCACATTAAACAAAATAAGTGCATTGCTTCATAGAAAAATATTACTCCATAGCCACCAAAAAATCCATACATAAAGGCATGATACTTACCCTAGAAACCCAAATGGGAAAGAAGCTTCAGATGGTTGCTCAATCTCTATTCAACATTTTTTAGTTACAATGCATCTCATAGCTTTACGACCATTCAATAATTTACATAGTTTGTTTTGTGCATCATGGGCTCATGGCTAGTAAAAGCTCTTTGTGAGTCTAATTACAATGAGATATAGACAAAGATGGAGGTACTAGGAAGGCCAAAAGACCTAACCTTTAATTTCCCATTCTTGGTTCCTTTCTCTCCTATTTTTATATTTATGTTTCATTTAACTCATTTTTTCTCTTTTCTTTTCTTTATTTTTTTTTTAAACTTGCATTGTCATTTTTTTAATTTACTCTTCATTAATTGTTGAATTGCACTTAGATACTAAATCTTACAACCTTTTTCTTGTTTGGACCCATTTTGGATCACTATTGGCACAATCATCTTCCAGTGACATTATCAATCAACAATGTAAATCTGCAAAAAGAGATTACCCTCTTTTGTTGCTCTTTGTCAAATCACCATATGTCATATGCCCAAAAAGATCACATCTAGAAAAAAAATTGGTTGCATTTCAGGGTTCGTTGGCCTTACTTGGATGGTTGAAATATGCCACCATACACCAAAAATTGATTATGTTATTGGTCCAAGCATGTGTTTGTCTATATCATTTCCTTCTTCTGGCAAACATTGTAAGCAAAAGGCATATATTTTGTATTGTCTGGAAAATATTTATGCCACATAACATCAGTGCAAATTTTCCCTTCTACATGCAAGGCTAATATATAGATGTTTTCAATTGTTGACTCCTCATAGGTTTGTTCCATATTTTGAATAGACTTCAAAAGAGTCAATGATACATGTTGCACCTCCTGGCCTCCATCCCTATCACTCATAAAAATCTTATTTTCATGCATTAAAGAATGACAAGGGGAAACTGATTTGTTTGCCACACTATGATCAGAGTCTTTTGAAAATAGTTTTTTACAATATGAGCATGATGTGTTAATGACACAAGAGTATTCCTCATGTTGCATTTGGTTTATCTCTTCAAATCTTATCCCCAATGGATGAATTTTTGTGATTAACGGTTCCTCCTTTTGACACACTTCCAACCTTGTATGCTCATGACTTTGCTGGTACTATTCTTGCATTATATCCTTCAATATAACAAGCCAATCCCTTGTTACTTTAATGCCTTCAGCTATACCTGCAAAGTGACCATGAACTGCATCTTAGCCCAAGGAATGCACAAACCATTCCATGAAAACACCTTTATGCTCTATCACCATCTGTTGTACTAATGCATGGGAGGCTTCCACAAGTTTCATTATTGATATATTATTACAATCATAAAACATCCGAAGGGGACTTACCCATAAATTTTCTAAATAAAGTGAATTTGGGAACTAAGCAATACAAATGAGATCAAAGGGTTTATAAAATGTTTTCCTTCCACTGCTAGGTATTTCAAGATATAAGGCCTTTTTCATTATTTAGCTTATTTCAAGATTATGTCTACTTATCAATATCCTTCAAACCAAATGAGTTCACAAAGTTCATTTGATCTATCTATAGGCGTAAGAAATTATGTAGTTTGGCCTTCATCTCCAGAAACATTATAAAGAAGAAGACATTTGCACTTAGAAGTCTCATCTTCTAGATTATGACAACCATCATTCTCAATGAAAACTTTACAACTCACAACATGGAGGTATTCAAGCTCTTCATTATTTGGATTTGCAACACACTCTTCTCCTTCTAATGAGTTAACAAGGGAATTTAATCTTCAATTTTGTCCTTTACTTCAACAAATTACTTCTATGTGGGATTACTATGATGATACAGGTGGATATTGGTGGCCACCCACCTTTTCCGACTGGCTCAAAATAGTTTTCTGGCAAATTTGGCAATTTACTATTTTTAGTAGTTTTTAACTTCTGAGGCCATTTTGAGGGCCCAAATGAAGGTTTTTCGAGATAGAGGTTCTCAATTATATATAAATGCATAATTGAGCCCCCAAAATGAATCTCCTCGACGATACCTTTTCAACAAGCTATCATATGCCTAAAACAGAGATCGTATGCAAAAGTTACAAGCCCGAGAAGTCGATGTACTAACTTACCCAAATGGGGCCCACATAACTTTTGGCGCTTCATCTCCTAGGGTTAGGTTTTTGGATTTCTAGGACTTTTGGAATTCTTGTTTATTGTAAAAAGGCCTTCAGAGCCTCATTGTAATCATCTTCTTGCGAATGCGAGTAGTCGTCGCATCTCTTCTCAGAGATAAGATGCCACCATTCTAGCGAGTCTTTCACTCTGTATTTTTACAGTCTCTGTACATTTATTTCATTAATAGAAATCATGTATTACTATATATCTATGTTTATGTTTGCATCTCTGATACATTTCTGTTATATTATTGAATATTTGTGATATCTCTGTGCATTTCTTTGTTATATCTCCGCTCTCATTTCATGTCGAAAATAATCCGGATCATATGAAGCTCAAGCATTAGATATTCGATTTATTTCTTCTTGTCATGGAAAACATCAACCAAATCAATAGGTTCATCACTGATATTTTGGTTGCTCCATCTCTTTCTAAAAACAATTTCAAATTCGTACCAAGAGGAAATGTTCATTTTAGGTAAATCATCAAACCATGCTCTTACTCGTCCTTCAACTGTACACACAAATTATCGCATGGCAACATCATCATGTGATGCATCCTCCATGCACAAATATTCATAAACTGCAGAAATATGCCACTTTGTGGAGGTGCCAATGTCTCCATTAAATCATGGAAATCCATCCTTTGAGTTAGGTCATTTGTGAAGGAAACCATTAATACTAAAAAGATCCAAAGTGGATACAACCTAGCCACAAATTGAAAAGTTGATATGAAATTTGCAAAACACATTACAATCATTTCTCTTTCATACTTATGGAGTCCTTAGATGAAAAATATAGATCTTCAACCAAAACCTCTCATCACATCATTGTAGCCACGTCTACTAAATTCAGGAAAGAGACATTATCCCTGGCAACAACACCATTTTGTTGCCTCCAAAATCTACACTTCAAAAAATAAGTCCAATCATCAAGTACAAACCCTTAGGGAAACTTGAAAACATCACCCATTGTGACCTCAATGATCATCCTCCTCACTTTAGGCCATCTCTCCTTCAACACAAGGGGTGAATTCCCTTAGATGAAATCACTAATCTCTTCGTTAATGCATAATCTCTAAAAATTAGATTAGTGAAGTGGATTGTTTTAGGAATTTATAATATAACTTTGGCAAAGGTGAAGAGGACAAGTGCCTTAACATATGGGTTATGGGGTTGAGGCAACAATATTCATATAATCCTTTAAATGAATGGAGAAAATAAGCAAGGCTATCAACAATGAACCCTACCAATTACATCAATCAAATCAATGTGCGAACTAAACAAACTACCTATAAAGATACAAGTTCACCTCCAACAACCAATGCACGGTGTAATCATCAATGTAAAGAGAACAACAAGACCACCTTCAAAGATGAATGAACAACCAAA
>ML842334.1:0-24373 GCA_009831015.1 Picea engelmannii | reverse complement strand
CATATGTGGGAGTCACATGCTTATGAAGCTAAAAAGTCAAGGTGCATATTTTAATTGCAAGGAATTGTTTTAATAATGTGTTTTCCATCAAATTTGCTAGGAAAACAACTTTGTATAGAGCTCCTAACTAAATATGTTCAATATTGTGTAGGTAATGGCATTATTTACTTAGGTAGAAAGGAATCCAGTGGAACTTCGATCGAATTGAAATCATCGTCATGTCTTATTAATTGAACCCAACAATTATTTAGCTCAATAACTTAATTTTATATATAAGTAGGAAATGCCTTTTGATTGGTATATATGGAAGATGCCATGACAATAACTAAATCACTCACTTCACATCCACGTAGGAATATTTTCTCAATGTTTCCACCTTGAAGATCCTTCACCTTAGTGATTCAATGCTTGCACATTTTTCTAAACAATTTTACCAAGGATGGTAGGTAAATTCAATTTTCCACTCTTTCATTCACCACCAGATGACAAATCATATACTTCAAGGGGTTAATCTTCTCTAAACTTTGATTTCACCTTCACTATAAGATAAATTATACTTCAAGGGGGTAACCTTCTCTAACCTATGACTTAACCATCATTAGAAGAAAAAAATGCACTCCTCTAAGGTCAACGATTTTCTAACTTGTGATTTCACCTCACTAAATGAGAAAGCACACATCAAGGGGGTATATTATACTTCAAGGGGGTAACCTTCTCTAACCTATGACTTAACCATCATTAGAAGAAAAAAATACACTCCTCTAAGGTCAACAATTTTCTAACTTGTGATTTCACCTCACTAAATGAGAAAGCACACATCAAGGGGGTATAGAACCATTGAATTTTGTAAATTGGTAGTTTAAATCTTGAATACTATGATTTGCCTCATCTTGTTTCTTATTTATACCCATATTGATCAACCATTATACCCCATGACTTCGCATTTACCCTGGGAAATTTTTATTTATCATCTCTTGGTTGTAGACGAATGCTTCATTTTGTGTGCAAGATTTTTCTACAAGTCTTGGGAATTTAGTTATTTATTATTATTATTATTATTATTATTATTATTATTATTGTTATTGTTATTGTTAATTTCTACATAATGTTATATTTTTGGGGTTACTCCAAAAGTGTTTTCACCTAGATATGAGAGTGTTAGGCCTCTTGGACCCTTGGAGACAATGCTTGGTAGGCATATGTATGCACCAATTTGAGTGGATGATTGAACTTTGATAACTTCTTAGCATAAATATCTTACCAAGGACGTTGTTATCCTAATTGTCATGATAATTAACCCTTTGGGTGCACACAATGGGGGATTTAATTGCTTGATTAAGAGTTCTACCTACCTAGGAGGATGAACACTAGGAACTTGGTGGAGAGCACTTAACCCTAGAAACATGGGACCATGTAACATGCACATTTGAGGTTGGATACTTGACCCAGGGATGTTTTGGTTGAGTAGCATACTTAATGGAAGTTGTTTGTGGACCTAGTCAAATGTGTTGATGAGAACCATTGGAGAAATTAATTACATAGGTACACATGTTGAGGAGAACCAGTTATAAGAGGTCACGTGGAGGAGTGCCTTACATTAGGATACCTAGATAACTATTGACCCATTTTCATGTGTCTCCTTTTTTTATTTTTTTGTTATACATATACCCCCTTTTTCCAACCATTTTTATTTTGTTTATATTTGGGAACATATTTTACAACACTTAGATATTTTATTGATTTGTGTGGAATTCCTTATCCTATGTGGAGATTCCATTTTCTATAAAAAAATCCTCACACTCTGTAAAAAAAAATCTCTTGCACAAGTCATATCTTGCACAACCCAATGCTTAGTTTATATTTCCCTTTACGTGGAAGAACCATCATCACCGTATTCTAAACACAAATGTTGGCATAGGGGTAGACCCAGGGTTCAACGCTTCAACAACGCACCAACAAAACCTTAACTACTGACCCTTTCGGAAACACCTGTGAAGAAGGCAAAGTACTTAAGAACAACATGCATTAGTTTAGCATCTTTATTAACATCGTAGAACAAACCCTAAGAATAGATCGATGCAGTAACAATACACATTGCACTTAGCAGCAAAAGTTAGATCTATCACATTCAACATAAATAAAGCACTAAGCATTCATAATCTATCTATCATACATAACAACCAATGCACTAAGAAGATTCACAGAAAAAGCACCATAACACAAAGCAAACCATCAACACATGATATGCGTGGTTCACCCCAGTGTGGGGCTACATCCACCAACGACTTATTCTTCTTTATTAGTCTCCAATATCTTACATTATTTTGCTCCTGTGCACTAAGCCACAGAGACAAGCTTCGAACTGGACAAAAGATCTGCGCAGATCCACCTTCCCAAAATCAATTCAAGGCATAGAGCCAACTCCTCTACTAAGAATAGAGCTTTACATACATATTCTGTTGCACTAAGCAACCCAAAAATAACTTCCTCTTGCATTTAGCTACTTACAATCCCTTTCTTCTTTTCTACATTACATTCTTACACTTATTTATACTTTTACATTCACTTACAAAAGGCCTAATCATGGGTAAACCCATGGGCTGAAATCCCATAAACTCTAATACAAAAACCCTAAGAACCCCATGCTGGGTCCACAAATCAAGCGAGATCCTACGATCTTAGCTTCTCCTGAGCGCTCCATCTTCGATCAGCCTATCGAAGTCCAAAAAGGTGGTCAATCCTAACCAATGTTTCCTCAAAACTTGGTTGAGGGCCAACAAGCCCCCAACACTCACCTGTGACTCATCCCGAGTCACTCAAATCTGGGCAGTGCTGCTTCGAAGGCCTCGAGATTGGCTCAAGCTGCCTTGACTTGTTACTTCACTTGAGCTTCCTGCTCAACGAAATCCTATATCATTTTCTTTGTAATAGGCCCTTCCAGGCGTTGTTCCACTATCACAACTACTTGGTCCAGTTGCGAACCTTGTCCTTCAATATCTTCAAACACTGCGCAAGCTTCCTCTTGCACCGGTTCTAGCCTCTGTGTGACTTCCATTACTCTTCCCTGTATGGTAGTAATTTGTTACTGGGTTGCATAGTGTTCTTGTGATCTCTTCATTCTCTCGACTGTAGTGAGTGAATTCATCTACGCCTGAACTGTCAGTGCCTTTTGTTGCACCTCCTGTAGCTATGCTTCCAACTTCCTAAGCTTTGGATCTTCCGTGAGGTGTTTGTAGGTCTGCACGCTTTTGTCGCTCAATTTCTTTAATTCTAAGGTGAGGGATCTAATCCTTCCCACTACACTCTTAGCAGTTTCCACCCTCTATTCATGCACTTCCTATGGAGTACTCGGCACTGCTTGAATCTTCAACTCCATTATTCATGCTTGAAGCTGTTGAATGGCCTCAGCGAGCTTCACCACTTGAACCTCAACTGATTCATGTTATTCCTATGCTAAGCCTGACACAGAGAAAAGTGCTATGCCACCACTTCTTTGACTGCAGTCTTCTCTGTGAGTATCTGGTTCTTTTCCCTCTGTAACTTTTCTTTGTCTTCCTCGAGGATCACTCAAAACTCATCCCTCTCACTTTCATAAGTGGTCACACAATACCGCGCAACTCGCAGTTGCTCTAAGAATTCCTCTTTTTATTTCTTCATGGATTCTATAGCCTTTTCCTTTTCTTCTTTCACTTTATGAAGCTGAGCCTCTGTTGCATCTGCAAGTCTTTGGAGTTGGGCTGGCTCTTCCCCCAACTCTGCAGTCTCTGATGAGGAAGGTAGAGTAGATACTGCGCGGATCAAGAGAATAGCTTCTTGTATCTCCTTCAACTCCTTCTCGAACTTCTCATACAACTCTTCCTAATTTTCTCCGTATCTCTGTAATATATCTTTGGAAACATCCTCCATCGCTCCATGGACTAGACCGATTATCATCTTCTATAAGTGTAGCCTCTAGTTAGGGTTTACTGGCGCGGGTCTTCTTTCTCGCTAACAGTTTCTGCAGAGAAACCTTCCTGCAGAGAAACCTTCCTTTTCTTTGGTGTTTCTGTCTGGGTAGGAGGATCCTTCAGTGGTGTAGCTTCACCTTCTCATTTATTTTCTCCATTTTCCCCTACTCCTTCTTGATTTACTTCATCTCCCCCTCCTCCTACGGGCGAGCTAGGTCCACTTTATTTTGAGGTGTTTTCCTCCTCATCAGTTTCTATGTCTTGGACTTCCTCCTTTTTCTTCTTCTTCTTCACGTTGGTCTATCCAACATGCTCAGCTCGGGTGACCAAGGGGCTTCCTATAATGTCAGTGTCGGAGAGTTATGCATTTGCAATGGGTACAAGGAACTCCTCTGGCCATTCCTTGGTGATCTATTCCATGTCCTCGCTGGTCAACTTATAAATATACCCAGAATAGTATTGGGACAAAGAACAAAAGGAGGGGCTCTGCAGGCGGAAACACATCCTCCAAAAGTCCCAGTACCCAAAAAACCAAGAATAGGCCAAATCAAGTCGAATCAGATAGAGGGAGGCTCAGAGCAGCCAGGGACCCAGAAAGGGAGAACAAAAACCACTCAACTGACCAATGAACAATAAAACCCAGCTGAGGGAGCATAGGAAACCGCGATGAACCTCATCACACAGAAACCAGGGGGAACTAAGAGACTAGTGGTACAGGAAACAAGTGCATGCAAGAAATCAAAGGCACAATGATCACCACCAAAATACAAAATCACAGAGGATGATGGCAAGATGATTGCCAAAATGGTCCAGGATTGCCTCACAGCGGACTTTGATCATGCAACGCACCATAGGGATAAACTGCAGAAGGAACTGGCATAAATGGGGCAACTCCTGAAGAAATTTGGAGAAGCCCAGATTACAAGTAGCAGGAGAGGCATAGAACCATCGAGTGCATGGACCACAAAAAGAATGGAGGTAGGAAAAAATGACTTAGTTCTTCTGAAACCACATTCCATAGTTTACATAAAGCTGAGCATGATACAAATGGATGAAATTGTGGGACAAACACCACTAAAGGACTTGGATCAGATCTAATTGGTCCTAACACAGATGCCAGCAAAGGCCTTATACCAGTTGCAGGTTAGCGTTGACCATGAGATACAGTCTCGAGCACATAAAAACTTGGTTAAACTACAACAAGCAACAAAGAAGTGGGAAACACCGGAAACAGTTTATGTGCAGGAAAAATCCGAAACGTAGAAGGAGAAGGGACGCATAACTGAGTTGGAATGTAGAGTGGAAGACATTTTTGAAAAACTTCCAACTACTGCGCAAGGAAGTGAACTCCCAAGGGTAGAAAAGATCAATCGGATTGCGCATGCAATTAATCAATATCAGAAGGAGATCGAGACTCTTCATGGACAGATTAGACCAACAAATCCACCAACAGTAAAGGAGCAGAGAAAGCAGGAAACAACAACACAACTACAGGAGATGGAAAAATAGGTCAGCACACTTGCTAGATAAAGAAGCACAATTGTGGACAAAACTGGAAGAGGATCCACAGGTCCAACAATGGGACAAGGAGGAGGAAATGATCAATGCAAAGATCCAAGAATTCAAGCAACAACAGAAAACCATCCCAATTATAGAACAGGTCAAGGGGACACAAGAGATAAAGAAGTTACACGCAAAACTTCTCACTGCACAAACACAGAAACAGGAGTGGCATGCTCAAAATGAACCATTGAAGGAACGGATAGAAGCAGTACTGGAGTAGACAGAAGAAGCCAGGACACAGTCAGCACAAACTTAGCTAGAATGTGCAGAATTGATAAGCGAAAAAGTAGCAGCACAAATAGTTGATACTATCAAATAAAAAACCACACAGGCACTAACACAAGCAACAAAATTGCAGGAGAAAATCCAGACAATCGATGGGGAGATCGAGGAGGCACAATGCAATTAGGTGACTTGGGACGAGTCACATGTCAGTTTTGGGGGCCTGTTAGCACTAGGCCGAAGTGGAAAGAAGGACGATCATGGGAAAGAAAGCATGCAAGAAACTGAAGTGGCAATTGGAAAAAGATCAGCATGAGCGAATGCAAGAAAGCATGCATAGAGGATAGGAATAGCTGGAGTAAGAATAACACATGCATGGGAGAAAAACCTAGCGTAAGAAGGGTTAGGGTTTTGGTAATATTTTGTAAGTGGCTGAAAAGACCAAAATGTATAAATATAGATACAAAAGTATCATATAAGGAGGTGGTTATTGTTGTTGTTGTTATCATTGTTAATTTTATGCTAGTTTTTATGAGGATTATGATTGTCATTGTGTGATTGTTCTGAGCATTGTTGTTGGCAATGCGGGAAGGATTTTGAGTTGTATGAACCAATTTTTGTAAGTTGTTGAGCAAGAATAGATAGAAGGGAAGGTAGATCTAAGGATTAGACAGTAGGATGTAGATCCTGGTGCGATCTAGTTCGCCTCACATAGATCTTACCCACTTTTGCGGGCCACTGTAAGAGCGCGTCACAAGGAAATCAAGAAACACCATAATAAAAGAGCCAAGAGCCATATATTTGTGGATGTAGCCCAGGAGGGGTGAACCACGGTAATCTCTGTGTAATGTGTTGAATGTCTGCATATCTTTAACTGCTTTCAACAATAGATGATTATAATTGATGAATAACCAAATTCACTATTAGAATCCATTTATATTTTGAGTTATATGCATACGATTCCTAGGAACAAGTAGATTACAGTAACAGTTCGCAGAACAGGACTGTAATCAAGAAACCCTTTATCCAGCCAACCATCTATATCTATCTCAGGTGAGATTGCGCAGTACCTTCTAGGCACTGCATCTCCTTTTGGTTTACCAGTAGGGCTGATAGTTAGAGGCTTTGTTGGAATCCCGAATGACATGAACCCTGGGTCAATAACTTAGACAAAAGAAACCAACAAATGGTTTTGTTGCCAGGTTAAGAGGAACAAGATAGCACTAAGTAGATGAGATAGAGTGGACAAGAACCATCGAAGAAACAATGAGCCGTTAGAAGGGAATGTGGAGACCTTGGAACCCCATGAGAGAAGAAATCGAGGGTTGATTGAGCACTAAAGAGATAGAATTTGCACACAAAGACAATATAAACCCTATAATCACACCACACAGATACCTGGATAAATACGTGTTTACAGATTTACACGAAATATTTTTCTGTGATTTTTCGCATCTACTACAAGAGTGGATCTTAAGATTAATAGATAATCACCTGACAAAATGAATTCGACAGCTAGATTGGACTCTAGTACAGATTCAACAGCTACAGCAGGTGAACAATAAATTCACCCGCGCAGTAGACTTTTGGCTTGACAGTATTGTGGTAGGATTCATCATAGAGTTTGCGGTAGACATAACAAAGTCATACAATGCATCCGAGCAAGAATTTCTATGAGGACCCAGAGGAAGGTATATTTGATCCATGTATACGTCTATCAAGATACTGCTTTATATTAAAGGTGTAATGACAATGGAATCAGATAGTTAGACTTCCCTGCCTGCATGAGGGAAGGAGGGAAGCACTGGCAGAGAAAGGAGGAATGGAAGGAGGGTAGGATAAAGAGAAGAAGGAAGAGTAACCCTTGGACCTGATCTCAATGGATGATGACCACCTCAAGTGGATCTTGGCATCATCAAGAACGACGAGTAGCGGAGCACCCTACCAATATAAGATAAACACCAAGAAGAGCATCGTAGCCAAAAGGGAGGGCTTGGAAAGTGACAAGGAGGAGGTAGAGGATCTCCGGGATGTGGAGTGGATTGAGGAAATCTTGTGCGCCACCTACGAGAGGAAAACCAGAGGCCTAAGAATAAGAGAAGAAGAAATCCACCCCTTTCAGGTCAATGTCAGTGTGGAACCCATAAACCCATGCGCGACCAATACACCATAGAGAACACCATTGTTTAGGAAACCAAAGTTCAGAGGAAGTCTGACAACAAGAAGTACATGTACACAACGAACGACAACTAGAGGAGCCAGTTCAGGTAATCTTAGTCAAGTATCCACACCGTGCAGAGGAGGCAATAGTTCAGTACTCAGAATGACAGGACACGACCCTACTATCAGATTACTTGAGTTTTGAGGAGGAGCAGCAAAATACCCTGAGAAGCATGTATTCATTTGCGCTAATATCTAGGAAGCAAAGCAAATCAGTGATGACAACACCAAACTCGCGTAGCTAGCGATCACACTAAGAGACCGTGCACTAGACTGGTACATGAGTCTAGACACGAACAATGCTCCAGGGATGACAAGGACACTAGATGACATTAAGAAACTATTAATCAATGAGTTCCAGAAGCCGAGCTCAGAGGATCAGTATATGAACAAGATGATTGAAATAAGACAGAAACCAGGAGAATCGGTATGGGAGTTTGATCAAAGGTTCAAGAAACTAAAATGGAAGTTAAAATACCTCATGACCTAGATGCAACATCGTCACATGTTTATCAACTCACTACTCCCACACTTAAAGTACCCACTACAACAACATAAGTTTTAGACACAAGTAGAGGCTTTATAGGAAGCCTTGCAATTGGAAGAGAACCAATATCAACAAACGAACCTAGCTATAGAATAACTGAAAGTGGATCTGAAGAACTTAACATTTCAGCTGAACCTGAATAAGAACAAGGAAAAATTAGGAGTTGTTTGGTGTACCACATGTAGGACAGGAGGACACCACAAAAATGAATGTTCGACGTTTGTGCAGTATATCAGGACATGGATGCAAAACCTGCTACCACATGAGGGGGTTATGGTGTGAAATATGCAAGAAACCGGGTCACAACCCTTACCATTGCATAATGATGCAAAAATACCAAACAATCCCAACGAACTCATATTGCACATTTTTCAAGTCAGTCAGCCATGACGACAAAGATTGCATAACTATGGAGTTGATGCGGGAAAGAACCTCGTATTCCTAAAGGGTACATGCAGAGATGATGCCTAGGCAGGCAACACCACAGTTCACTCAAGCCCCAACACCATACAACACTATGCAACAACAGTATAATATTGCACAACAAACCTATAATAACGTGCAACCACAGTACAACCCAACACAACCCCAGTACAATACCGTGCAGTATAATCAGGGACCACAATATAACGCACCACGAGGTGATTGTGTGGCCTATAGAGGAGAAGGATGAGCCAGAGGAGGTTTCAGACATGGGAGAGGACCAGTCACATGTCACAATTACCAACAACCAGGACATTATGCACGAGAATTCCCACTACCACCAGCATCCTGTATGTATTGTCATGCTTCAAACTACAGTACAGAGGAATGTCTTATACTACTCATAAAGATCCAGGAAAAAAGGAACCAAAATAACTAGAATGTTTAGTGGATTTCAGCCGAAGCAAGGGATGACGAACAAAACATCAACATAGTCACTAGAGGAGGAACGAAAATAGGAAACGATGCAGTTTGACAGGACCCAGTGTAGAACCAATGGATAAAGAAGAACCCTGACCCCAAGAAGTAGTTCGACGTGCAAAAGGAAAAGGAGATATTTACAAAAGACCGACAAGAATTCCAGAAGGAGGACATAGAACTGACTGCACAGAAGAACAAGGAAGCTCCAGAATATGACATGCTTCCATCACTGGACCATACCAACAAAATACAAACTAAGGAACATGTAAGTACTCTAAAAGATGTTTTGCAATGATGCATCAAAATGTTAGGTGATCCCTCATATATCAAAGTATTGCAAAACATCCTAGAGAAATGTAGCTGTGAGACGAAACCGAAGCCAAAATTGAAATCTGTCAACCACCTACACACAAGAAGAAGAACAAGTAGAGAATTTAGGATCAATGCTAACATTGGGGATTTCAACATGGGAGATATTATACTAGATCTAGGATCCTAAGTGAACGTACAACAAAAAACCACATGGAAATGCATGGGAGAACCTACAATGGGATACTCAATTGTTCAATTAAAGCTAGCAAATCAACATAGAGTCCTACCAATAGGTAGACTGAAAGGCGTAATCATAGATCTGGATGGCGTGCGCACTAAGTTAGACTTTGAAGTCATCGAAATAGTAGATGGTACAAAACCTTACCCAGCGCTACTTGGACTGGATTGGGCATTCAAAAACTAGGCCATAATTAACTTGAAGACCAAAAAAATGACATTTGAGTCGGGAGACTACAGGGTTATAGCTCCACTCCACCCATCAGAAGGCGAGAGGTTCGTCGAACCCACTTGTCTGGATCTAGATGAAATCGGCCAGTTGTATAGACCAACTGCGTGCGATGTGGACTATATAAACCCAACTGCAGATAGGATACTCAGTTGGTGAAGAATTACTTCATGCACCACGAACTCAGACACTGGGTTAGAAAACTGGCAGCAAAGACTACATGAAGTATCCACAAGAAGGTGTGCAAGAATAGACCACGTAGTAAGATGGCTTGGCACAGAAATCAGAGAACCACCCAGTTTCCACGGGCCAAATGATTTGGAAAATTTCTTAACACAATATGAAGATGAAGTATTAGAGAACCAGATACTATTAGCATTCGACTTAAAAATGATTACTACACATAAGGTTTGACGCAGAAGAGATATGGAACAAATGAAAAAAATATGATGGACTAGGAATACTAACAGAACACTTGGAGGTGTGTAAAACACTATGGAAAATATCGCCACCAGAAGAATAGCCTCACCACTTCATTCGTACTTTAGAAGGCATACCAGTGAATTGGTATATAGACCAGGAATTGTGAAAAAGAACCAAGACATGGGCACCACTCCAACATAAATTTACAGTCACTTTCTCATTTGAGCATGAGAACCCCAACATAGACACGGCCCTGAAACAGATCAGATATGTCATATTCATTATGGAACCATAAGTAGAAGTTATCACAGAGGTACAACAATGGAATAAGTAGATAGACAAGGAATTGTTGTCATGCTACCATGTACAGGAAGAAGCATCGGATGAAGATGATCCGCACGATATTCAGATCGAAGAAGTTGAAGGCGAGAGGAATGTGGAAGGACCACCCTTAGAATCATAGGTCATCTTTGTGCCAATAAAGATCAAGAATTTTAACATAGGGACCGCCGAGCAGCCTAAAATGGCTAGCATTGGATATTATTGGGACGAACAAATGCTAGAAAGCATCACATAATTGTTGCACGAATATAGCGACCTTTTTCCCATGACCTTTACAGAGATGAAAGGAATAACTGGAGAATTAGGAGAAATGAAGATATCACTCAAACCTGAGGCAAGACCCATTAAACAATGACCATATAGACTGAACCCCATCTACAAAAAAAAAGTTAAAGACGATATCGACAGGATGCTCAAGGCCGGCATAATTGAACTAGTCGAAGAATCAGAATGGATAAGACTAATGGTAGTACAGGAAAAGAAACAAGGAAGAGGGATCAAGATATGCATCGACTTGAGGAAGATGAATGATGCATGCTTACATGACCCATTCCCCACACCATTCACGGAATATGTACTCATGAACGTAGGAGGACACGAAGCCTATTCATTCACCGATGGATTCTTGGGATATCATCAGATTAAGATAGCACAAGAGGATAGGCACAAGACTACATTTGTGATAGAATGGGGATCGTATCAGTACACTGTCATGTCGTTTGAATTAAAGAATGCATCTACGATATTCTCCAGAGTGGTCATTGTAGCATTTAAGGAATTCATCCAACAATTTCTTGAAGTATACCTGGGTGATTGGACGATTTACAGCCTATTAAAAAACAATGTGGAATTTTTACGCCTGATGTTAGAACGATGCAGACAGTGCCAGATATCACTGAATATCAAGAAATTCATATTTGGAACACCATTTGGGATACTATTGGGACACATAGTATGTAAACATGGTTTACTAGTGGATCTGGCCAAAATCGCAGTCATTGTTAACCTACTAGAACCAAAAATAGTCTGCCAACTAAGAGCAATGTTTGGACATACCGGATATTATAGGAAATTCTTCAAAGGCTATGCGTAGATTACAGTTCCTATGGAAAAACTATTGAGTAAGGATACCAAGTATCAATGGAACGACGAGTGTCAACATGGTCTAGATACCTGAAGGAAAATATGGTCACCGCACCAATATTGGTATTTCCAAACTAGGAAAAGACATTCCACGTACATGTAGATGTGTCAGCAATAGCACTTGGAGATATCTTAGTGCAACCAGGAGCAAGAGACTTGGATCACCCGATAGCATTCGCAAGCAGGAAATTATCAGAATCAGAACAGAATTATAACACGATGGAAAGAGAAGGCTTAGCCATGGTTTAAACACTACAAAAATACAGACATTACCTATTAGGAAAACACTTTAAGATGTTCACAGATAATTCAGCCCTAAAATACCTAGTTAACAAGCCAGTGTTGGGGGGGATAATCTGTCGACAGTTACTGCTATTTCAAGAAGTTGACTTCGAGGTAATAGTCAAACCAAGGAAACTGAATACAGGGCCTGACCACCTATCGAGGGTCACAAATGGAGAGGAACCAAAAAATTTGGAAGCAGGGATGATTTTAACGATGGAAATTTATTTTAAAATGTAGAAACCTTGGCAAATCTTACTAATCCTTCATATGCCAACTATAAATGTTTGGCGATATTTTTGTAAAAATATTCAAATTTATAAGGTTTTTATATAGTTTTATAAAATTTTGGCGATTTTTAAGGTAAAATAATTTTATCATATAGAATTTGGGTGAATCATTTTTAAAATAACGAATCTCATTTTTGGAAAAACCATGGAAAATTAGCCCATGAGCGAAATTTAGCCCCTAAAATCATCCATGTTTGGAAGACAACTTTCCGGATGCACAACTCTTCTTAGTACAGATTGCTAACGATTACTTCGCAGTGGTTACCAGTACTTAAGCACAAGCACTATGCCATAAGGATATATCACTGCACAAAAGAAGAACCTGGTAGTCTACGTAGCCGACTATCAACTGATAGTAGGGCATCTATACAAAATGTGTGTAGATAGCATTTTACGAAGATACGTACTAGATCACGAACAACCAAGAATTTTAGCGGAAGCCCACGAAGGAATAGTAGGGGGGAACTACATAGGAAAAGATACCACGCAAAAGGTACTATGTGCAGGATTATGGTGGCCAATGATACATAGAGACTTGAAAGAATATTGTCGGCAATGTGATGTCTATCAATGGGTCAACAAACCCAACAAAAGGGACGAGATGCCACTACGACCACAAGTGACACTTCAGGAATTTGACAAATGGGCAATAGACTTTGTGGGACCCATTAACCCACCCACCAAGAGAACATGGGTGAGATATATTATCATCGAGACCGAATATTTAACAAGATGGGAGGAAGCTGCACTAGTAAAAGATTGCAGCATCGAAACAACTGCCCACTTTCTTTTCGAACAGATAATTACTAGATTTGGGTGCCCAAGAATTTTGATGAGAGATTAAGGAACGCACTTCCTCAACAACACCATCCGAGTGATGCTCAAAGAGTTCGAAGTTCATCACTAAAAAAGAACACCGTATCACCCACATGATAATGGCACAACAGAAGCCTTCAATAAAATTCTAGAGAACGCCCTGATAAAGATATGAAATGTCAACAGGAACAATTGAGATATCAAGGTACCAGCAGTACTATGGGTGTATAGAACACATGCAAAAAGTTGAAAGGTCACACACCATTCAAACTAGTCTATGGTCAAGAAGCAATAGTGTCGTTAGAATTTCTAATACCTAGTCTATGTGTAGCAGCTATCACACAAATGACAGAACAAGGCGTAGTCCAGGAACGACTGGATCAATTACTGTCAATGGAGGAAGACTGAATATTGGCAGGATTCCACCAACAAGTATAGAAAGTGAGAGACAAAGTGTGGCACGACCACCACATCAAAAGAAAGATGTTCAAGGAAGGAGATCTAGTATTTCTCTATGACAGTAAAGTGTTACAGCACCCAGGGAAGATGAGGATGCATTGGCTAGGACCATACAAGGTAAAATATGTTATGGACAGAGGATCTATACAGTTGAAATATATAACAGGCACAGACCTGAGAGGAATGATCAATGGGAGCTGGCTGAAGCTTTACAAGGATAGTCGACTACCCACCACACAGTAACAAACAAAAAAAATAACCAGCATGCAACATGAGAGACAAGTCGCATACACAACACAAAACCAGTGAGGGAAAATATAATGACCATATCAGAAAGGGAAATAAGTAGGAAAAGTAATGTTAGTAAAATCACACTGACAAGACAACATGTGACGGAATTAAAGAAAGGAAAGGACAGATGGGATGTCATCGACAAAGTAGCCAAGGGAAGATACGAAAACAATGCAGATGCATTTAACCCACACTTATGGTACATTAATCACACAAGGTAGGAGGATTCCTCAACAAGCTTCATGGCACACCCATAGAACACATAAACACAGAAACAGTTAGTCTATTTGCACAAGAAGAACGGAGAAACAGAAAGAGAAGCCCAAACGCATAGAGCAAGATCACAGATCTTATCCAAGCTATTTGAACCAAGAAAACATCCGCTTGACACCAATATGGAACCACCAAAGCTCACAGAACCAAGCTAGACAGTCTAACCTTCTAGGGTTCAAACTAGGTCATGAGGGATATAGGAAGAGAACGACCAACAGTCACTGGAGATCGTTGATATTGACGAAATCCCGTCGGAGGAGGACATTCCAGTCGAATCAACACCGATCCAGGAAGAGATCCCAAAACCCCAAGCAGAAGGCAGGAAAGAGGACATGCCAGAAGCAACACAGGAGCCTCAGAATGAAGCAGTAGGAACTCATCAGGAAGGAAAGCCAGAAAATGTCGAAGTAGCCATGGAAATAAATGGAAGCACACAGAACCCGGAAGTAGAGGCCCAACCAAATGTTCTACAAATACCCATCCTAGACTTTTCTTTTTCGGCTGAACCGACTGGTGAAATGGGCAAGGCTTGAGAAGAATGGAAGGCGAAGCTGCAATCGGGAGTTGCTGGAACTTCGAACCAACCAACACAATAGAAAGACATGATTCATATACCGAGCTCACCTTGAAAGAAACCAACTGTAGAGTTTGTGATACCTCGCACACCAAAAGGAATACATGTGGACTCGTAGCTATTGGGTCATGTCGGAAAGCTCAAATTTTTTGACCATGACATAGTGGATGAAAGAAAATACCCATAGCTTGCACCAAAAGTATTTATGGAGACAATAGTCGTGAACCCTCGCATAGGAACTATCACTAAGCCACACTAGTGGGTATCCAGATTGGACAGAACCAGAATCTTAGGATTGCTGAAGATACCACACTTTGGCAGAGGTCAATATGCGACAACATGCATCAAGCAATTGTTAGCAGTTACACATGGAAGGGATGTATGGCTAGACAAACCTGTCCCCATAACTCTTGAACTTATTGCATAGATTACAGAACTACCCATCCAGGGTATGGATCCTGTGTTGATACTAGACGACAAGTCTAAGGAAAAAGAATTGGAAGAAGAAATGAAGAAGAAATATGGCACTGACAGGGGAACAAGAGGCATTATAATCAAGTGAATTAATGATGCCGCAACACAACTGGGAGAAAATATCTTAGCCTGCAAACTACTAAGAAAATGCCACAAATATCTTAGCCTGCAGGAGTCATCACAGTTGCAGCTTAATGCGCAGAAGGCACCTTCATGCGTTGGGCGCCATATTTGTCAAACTTATTCCAAATAGACTATAGAGACACATAGGAAGCATGTATGGAATTTCATTATTCGTGGTTGATTACTCTCATCACTTTCATGGGATGGAAAGAACCGGACCATGTCACCTTTTGTACCACACCACAGCCAAGAGGAGTGAGATATCACATCCTGAAATCCATGCCACTGGCTAAGCATAAGAAGGAAAATGGGATTATATTCGAATCTTACCTACGAGAAATGCAGGAAGCAATCAACTGAGCATGGATGATAACGCCAGAGGCTGTCGTGCAATTCGGGGGCATCACCAATTTCTGGGCTAGGATACAAGCCATGTGGATACAACCAAAACATGACCCACATAAACAGTGGCTACATATGCGCTACTATGTCACCGATGGAGACATTGACATGATCATCCATGAGTGGCTAGATGAATGGAAAATCCCAACTATACCCAGAACAATACCGGGACAAACAACAGAAGGAGGGGCTCCGCAGGTGGAAACACAACCTCCACAAGTCCCAGTACCCAAGAAACCAAGAATGGGCCAAATCAAGTCGACTCAGATAGAGGGCAGATCAGAGAAGCCAGGGACCTAGAAAGCGAGAACATAAACCACTCAGCCAACCAATGAATAGTAGAACCCAGTTGAGGGAGCACAAGAAACTGCGACGAACCTCATCACATAGAAACTAGGTGGAACTAAGAGACCAGTGGTATATGAAATAGGTGCGCACAGGAAATCAAAGGCACAACGATCACCACCAAAATACACAATCCTAGAGGATGATGACGAGATGATTGCCAGAATGGTCCAGGATTTCCTCACAGAGGACTTTGATCATGTAGCGCACCACATGGATAAACTACAGAAGGAACTAGCAGAAATGGGGCAACTCCTGAAGAAATTCAAAGAAGCCCAAATTACAAGTAGCACTAGAGGCATAGAACCATCGAGCACACAGACCACATAAAGAATGAAGGTAGGAAAATGTGACTCAATTCTTTCGAAACCACATTCCACGATTTACATAAAGCCGAGCATGATATGAATGGATGAAATTGTGGGACAAAAACCACTGAAGGACTTGGATCAGATCCAATTGGTCCTAACATAGATGCCAACAAAGGCCTTATACCAATTGTAGGTTAGCGTCGACCATGAGATACAATCTTGAGCACATAAAACTTGGTCGAACTACAACAAGCAACAAAGAAGCGGGAAACACTGGAAATAGTTTGCGCGCAAGAAAAATCGAAAATGCATAAGGAGAAGGGATGCAGAACTGAGTTGGAATGTAGAGTGGAAGACATTTTCAGAAAACTTCCAACTACTACGCAAGGAAGTGAACTCCCAGTGGCAGAAAATATCGATCGGATTGTGCACGTAATTGAGAAATATCAGAAGGAGATCGAGACTCTATGTGGATAGATTAGACCAACAACTCCACCAGCAGTAAAGGAACAGAGGAAGTAGGAAGCAACAACGCAACTACATGAGCTAGAAAAATAGTTCATCACAACAGCCGACTTGCTGGATAAAGCAACAAAACTCTGGACAAAACTGGAAGAGGATCCATAGGTCCAACAATGGGAAAAGGAGGAGGAAATGATCAATGCAAAGATCCAAGAATTCAAGCAGCAACAAAAAACCATCCGAATTCCAAAACGGGTCAAGGGGACACAAGAGCTAAACAAGTTACACACAGAGCTTCTCACTGCGCAAACACAGAAACATGAGTGACAGGCTCAAATAGAACCGTTGCAGGAACAGATAGCAGCAGTACTGGAGCAGGCAGAAGAAGCCAAAAAAAAGTCATCACAGACTCAGATATAATGTGCAGAGCTGATAAGAAAAGAAGTAACACCGCAAACAATCGATACTATCAAATAAAAAACCACGCAGGCACTCACAAAGGCAACATAATTGCAGGAGAAGTTCCATATGATCGCTAGGGAGATCGAGGAGGCACAACGTAATTAGGTGACTCGGGATGAGTCACATGTCAGTGTTGGGGGCCTTTTGTCACTAGGATGAAGTGGAAAGAAGGATAATCATGGGAAATAAGGCGTGCAGGAAACTGAAGTGACAACTGGAAAAATATCGGCACGAGTGAATGCAAGAAAACATGCATAGAGAAAAGTGATAGCTGGAGGAAGAACAACATGTGCATGGGAGAAAAACCTAGAGTAAGAAAGATTAGGGTTTTGGTAATATTTTGTAAGTGGCTGAAACGCCCGAAATTTATAAATATAGATACGAAAGTATCATATAAGGAGGTGGTTATTGTTGTTGTTGTTATCATTGTTGATTTTATGCTAGTTTTTATGAGGATTATGATTTTCATTATATGATTGTTCCAAGCATTGTTGTCAGCATTGCGGGGAGGATTTTGAGTTGTATGAACTAAGTTTTGTAAGATGTTGAGCAAGAATAGATAGGAGGGAAGGTAGATATGAGGTTTAGACCACAGGTTGTAGAGCCTGTTGTGATCTAGTTCTCCTCACATAGATCTTACCCACTTTTGTAGACCACTGTAAGCACGTGGTGTAAGGAAATCAAGAACCACCATAATAAAAGAGACAAGAGCCAGATATTTGTGGATGTAGCTCAGTAGGGATGAACCATGGTAATTTTTGTTTAATGTGTTGAATGTCTACATATCTTTAAATTCTTTCAACAATAGATGATTATAATTGATGAATAACCAAATTCACTATCAAAATCTGTTTATATTTTGAGTTATATGCATATGATTCCTAGGAACAAGTAGATTACAATAATGGTTCACAGAACAGGACCGTAATCAAGAAACCCTTTATCCCCTACTCTGTCCCATACTATAAACACTTGAGTCTTACAGTCAACCATCTATAGCTATCTTGGGTGAGACTGCGCAGTACCCTCCGAGCATTGTGTTGCCTTCTGGTTTACCAGAAGGGCTGATAGTTAGAGGCTTTGTTGGAATCCCGAATGACATGAACCCCGGGTCAATAACTCAGATAAAAGAAACCAGCAAATGGTTTCGTTTTCGAGTTAAGAGGAACAAGATAGGACTGAGTAGATGAGATAGAGTGGACAAGATCCATCGAAGAAGCAATGAGTCGTTAGAAGGGAATGTGGATACCTTGGAACCCCACGAGAGAATATATTGAGGGTTGGTTAAGAACTAAAGAGCTAGAATTTTCACATAAAGACAATAGAAACCCTAGAATCACACCACACAGATACCTGGATAAATACGTGTTTACAGATTTACACGAAATTGTTTTCTGTGATTTTCTGCATCTACTACAAGAGTGGATCTTAATATTAACGGATAATCACCCAATGAACTAAAATCGATAGAGAGATTGGACTCTAGTACAGATTCAACAGTTGTAGCAGGTGAAAAATAAATTCACCCGCGCAGTAGACTTTTGGCTTGACAGTATTGTGGCAGGATTCATCACAAAGTTTGCGGTAGACACAACAAATTCATACAACAAAACCGAGAAAGAATTTCTACGAGGACCTAGAGGAATGTATATTCGATCCCTCTATACATCTATGAAGATACTTCTTTATAACAAAGGTGTAATGACAATGGGATCGGACAGTTATACTTCCCTGTGTGCATGGGGGAAGGGGGGAAGCATTGACAGAGAAAGGAGGAATGGAAGGATGAAAGGATAAAGAGAAGAAGGAAGAGGAACCCTTGGACCTGATCTCGATGGATGATGACCAACGCAAGTGGATATTGGCGTCACTAGGAACGACGCATAGTGGAGAACACTACCAATATAAGATAAACACCAAGAAGAGAGACATAGCCGAAAGGGAGGGCTTGGAAAGCGACGAGGAGGAGGTAGAGGATCTTCGGGATGTGGAGTAGATTGAGTAAATCCTGTGCGCCACCTACGAGAGGAAAACCAAAGGCCCAAGAATGGGAGAAGAAGACAGCCACCCCTTTCAGGTCAATGTTAGTGTGGAACCCATAAACCCATGCACGACCAATACACCAGAGAGAACACCATTGTTTAGGCAACCAAAGTTCGAAGGAATTCCAACAACAAGAAGTATATCTACACAAGGAATGCCAACTGAAGGAGACAGTTCAGGTAATCTTAGTCAAGTATCCACACCATGCAGAGGAGGCAGTAGTTCAGTACTCAGAATGGCAAGATAGGACCCTACTATCAGATTACCAGAGTTTCGAGGAAGAGCAGCAGAAGACCTTGAGAATCATCTATTCATTTGTGCCAATATCTGGGAAGCAAAGCAGATCATTGATGACAACACCAAACTCGCGCAGCTAGCGATCACACTAAGATACCGCGCACTAGACTGGTACATGAGTCTAGACACGAACAATGCTCCAGGGATGACAAGGGCACTGGATGACATTGATAAACTATTAATCAATGAGTTCCAGAAGCTGAACTAAGAGGATCAGTATATGAACGAGATGATTGAAATAAGATAGAAACTAGGAGAATCGGTATGGGAGATTGATGAAAGGTTCAAGCAACTAAAAGGGAAGTTAAAATACCTAATGACTGAGATGCAACATTGACACCTATTTATCAACTCACTACTCCCACACTTAAAGTACCCACTATGACAAAAGAAGTTTCAGAAACAAGCAAAGGCTTTACAGACAGCCTTGCAATTGCAAGAGAATCAATATCAGCAGATGGACCTGACTATCGAAGAAATGAAAGAGGATCTGAAGAAATTAACATTTCAACTGAACCAGAATAAGAACAAGGACAAATGAGAAGTCGTTTGGTGTACCACATGCAGGACAGGAGGACACCACAAAAATGAATATCAGATGTTTGCGTAGTATATTTTAACAGGGATGCCAAACCTGCTACCACAAGGGGGATTATGGTGTGAAATCTACAAGAAATCAGGTCATGACCCTTACCATTACATGATGATGCAGAAATACCAAATAGTCCCAACAAACTCATATTGCACATTTTGCAATTCAGTCGGCCACGATGACAAAGATTGAAAAAATATGGAGCTGATGCGGGAAAGAACCTCAGACGCCTACAGTGTATAGAAAGAAATGATGCCTGGGCAGGCAACACCACAGTTCACTCAAGCCCCAGCACCATAAAACACTGCACAACAGGACTATAATATTGTGTAACAACCCTATAATAACGTGCAGCCACAATACAACCCAGCATAACCCTAGTACAATAATGCACAGTATAATTAGGGACAACAATATAATGTGCCACGAGGTGATTGTGCAACCTATAGAGGAACAGGACGATCCAGAAGAGGTTTCAGACGTGGGAGAGGACCAGTCACATGTCACAATTTCCAACAACCAGGACATTATGGACGGGAATTCCCACTATCACCAGTGACCTGTATGTATTGCCGCGCTTCGGACCACAATACATAGGAATGTCTGACACTACTCGTAAAGATCCAGGAAAAAAGGAACCAAAATAACCAGAATGTTCAGTGGATTTGAGCTAAAGCAAGGGATGACAAACAAAACATTATCATAGTCACTGGAGGAGGAAAAAAAATAGGAAACGATGCAGTTCGACAGGACCCAGCGCAAAACCAATGGGTAAGGAAGAACCCTAACCCCAAGAAGCAGTTCGATGCGCAAAAGGAAAAGGAGATCTTTACAGAAAGCCAATAAGAATTCTAGAAGGAGGACATAGCACTGACTACACAACAGAACAAGGAAGATGCAGAATATGACATGCCGCAATCACTAGACCATACCAACAAAATACAACCTAAGGAACATGTAAGTACTCTCAAATATTTTTTGCAATCATGCAACAAAATGTTAGGTGATCCCTCATCTATCAAATTATTGCAAAACATCCTAGAGAAATGTAGTGGCGAGACAGAACAGAAGCCATAAATGAAAACTGTCAACCACCTACACACAAGAAGAAGAACAAGTAGAGAATTTAGGATCAATGCTAACATTGGGGATTTCAATATGGGAGATATTATACTAGATCTAGGATCTGAGGTGAATGTACTACCAAAAACCACATGGCAATGCATGGGAGAACCTACAATGGGATACTCAACTATTTAATTAAAGCTAGTGAATCAACATAGATTCCTACCAATAGGTAGACTGAAAGGAGTAACCGTAGATCGGGATGGCATGCACACTAAGGCATAATTTGAAGTCATTGAAATAGTATATGGTACAACACCTTACCTAGTGCTACTTGGACTAGATTGGGCATTCGAAAACCAGGCCATAATTAACTTGAAGACTAGAAAAATTACATTTGAGTCGGGAGACTATAGGGTTATAGCTCCACTCGACCCATTAGAAGGAGAGAGGCTTGTCGAACCCACTTGTCTGGATCTAGATGAAATCATCCAGTTGTACAGAACAACTATGCGAGATGCGGACTATATAAACCCAACTGGAGACGGGATACTCAGTTGGAGGAGCATTACTTCATGCACCAGGAACTCAGACACTGGGTTAGAAAACTGGCAGCAAAGATTACATGAAGTATCCATAAGAAGGTGTGTAAGATTAGACCGTGCAGTAAGATGACTTGGCACAAAAATCATAGAACCACCCAGTTTCCACAGGCTAAATGATTTGGAAACTTTCTTAACACAATATGAAGATGAAGTATTAGAGAACCAGAGACTATTAGCACTCGATTTAGAACTAAAGTCTACACCTCCAAGATGGTGGGGTGCACACAAAGAGACTATCACAGATTGGTACCAATGCAAATGATTACTGCGCATAAGGTTTGGCGCAGAACACATATGGAACAACCGACAAAAATGTGATGGACAAGGAATACCAATAGAACACTTGGAGGCATGTAAAACACTATGGAAAATGATGCCACCAGAAGAATGGCATCACCACTTCATTCATACTTTAGAAGGCATACCAACAAATTGGTATATAGACCAGGAATTGCGAAAAGGAACCAAGACATGGGCGCCACTCCAACAGAACTTTGCAGTCACTTTCTCATTCAAGCATGAGAACCCCAACATAGACATGGCCCTGAAACGAATGAGATGTCATATTCATTATGGAACCAGAAGTGGAAGTTGTCATAGAGGTACAACAATAGAATAAGTAGACAGTCAAGGAACTGTTGTCATGTTACCATGTACAGGAAGAAGAACTGGATGAAGATGATCCACATGATATTCATATCAAATAAGTCGAAGACAAGAGGAATATGGAAGGACCTCCCTCAGAATCAGAGGTCATCTCTTTGCCAATCAAGATCAAGAAGGTTAACATAGGGACCGTCGAGCAGTCCAAAATGGCCAGCATTGGAGATTATTAGGACGAACAGACGTTAGAAAGCATCACAAAATTGTTTTGTGAATACAATGACCTTTTTCCCACGACCTTTACAGAGATGAAAGGAATAGCCGGAGAATTAGGAGAAATGAAGATACCACTCAAACCTGAGGCAAGACCCATTAAAAAATGACCATATAGACTGAACCCCATCTACAAATAGAAAGTTAAATATGATATCGACAGGATGCTCAAGGCCGACATCATCGAACTAGTCGAAGAATCAGAATGGATAAGCCCGATGGTAGTATAGGAAAAGAAACAAGGAAGAGGGATCAGGATATGTGTCGACTTGAGGAAGTTGAACGATGCATGCTTACAAGGCCCATTCCCCTCACCATTCACGGACGAAGTACTCGAGAACATAGGAGGACACGAAGCCTATTCATTCACCAATGGATTCTCGGGATATCATGATATTAAGATAACACAAGAGGATAGACACAAGACTACATTTGCTATGGAATGGGGATCGTATCAGTACACAATCATGTCGTTCGGATTGAAGAATGCACCTGTGATATTCTCCAAAGTGGTCATCGCAGCATTTAAGGAATTCATCCACTAATTTCTCGAAGTATGCCTGGATGATTTGACGGTTTACAACCTATTAAAAAACCATGTGGAAGTTTTACGCCTGATGTTAGAACTATAAAGATAGTGCCAGATATCACTAAATATCAAGAAATGCATATTTTGAACACCATTTGGGATTGTAAATTATAACCTTGTACAATGTCTATTGTAAACAGATATTCATAAAAGAACATAAAACATACAATGGAAAATACAAACATTACACAGAAATTTTTCCCCTGGAAACCCAAACCGAGAAAACCAACATATATTATATTCATTCATTGTGTTACATTATTTACAATACAATATACATATAGGAGCCAGTGAAATCCAAAATGCTAACCCAATGACCTAGATTAGTCCAAAACCCTAATTCCTTAACCGACAATAGAAAACCATCGGCAAAAACCATGTGCCGAAAAAAACATCTAAATAAATGACATGTTTCCCAAGGTAGGTGTCACATTTCCTGAGGTAGAAACATACCCAAAAGGGATACTACTGGGACACATAGTATGTAAACAAGGTTTACTAGTTGATCCAGCCAAAATCGCAGTCATTGTTAACCTACCAGCACCAAAAACAGTCTGCCAACTAAGAGAAACGTTAGGACATATGGGATATTACAAGAAATTCATCAAAGGCTACGCGCATATTACATCGCCTATGGAAAAAATGTTAAGGAAG
>WSFP011327481.1:0-39752 GCA_009831015.1 Picea engelmannii | reverse complement strand
GGCTTCCTGGTAAGTGTTACCATAGACTATGAAGTCATCCATGTGGACCTCCACACAATCATGAATAGGATCAACAAATATCCCTAACACTGCTCGTTGAAATGTGGCAGGAGCATTACACAATCCAAATGGTAAGACCCTATAGGCATAGGTGCCCCAAGGACAAGTAAAGGTAGCCTTATCCTGGTCCTTGGATGCTATAAGAATATGGTTGTACCTCTGTACCCATATATAAAGGAAAAATACTTCTTTCCAGACAAGGTATCCAGAACTTGGTCAATGAAAGGGAGAGGAAAATAGTCTTTCAAAGTGGCTTTGTTGAGTTCCCTGAAATCAACACAAATTCTCCATTTCCCGGTCACTTTCTTTGGAACCACTACAAGCAGGGATACCCACTTACTGTCGGATATGGGATAGATAAATCCGACATTTAACAACTTTTGGATCTCGTCCTTGACTATGTCTTTGAGTGCTGGGTTCATCCTTCTCCGGGGTTTCCTAATAGGTGTTACTTCCCCCTTGGTATATATGTGGTGGATGCATGTTTCAGGGTGTATACACTTCATGGCAGTGTATTCCCAGGAAAATTCTCATGATTGTTCTTTAAGGATATCTACTAACTGTTTCTGTTGGTTTGCATCTAGCCCAAAATTTATATGTAAAACTTTTCCTGGACTAATCTCGTAGGGCATAGTGTAAGACATGGAAGACTCATCTATATCAAAAATAAAAGATGTCAAATACAAAATGGATGGGTCTAATTGTTCTTGAAATTCTTCCCCAAACATTTATTCAAATTGGGGAAAAGACTGTGGAAAATCCACACATGTGATAGCAGAAATGAACTAGTTTAGCACATTTTCTGTTGTGTGCTCCTGAAGTGCCCATGCATGGTCTCTTGGAAATATAGGTTCTTCCTAGTCCTCATTCTCATATGGACATTCAAGCCACCATATATTCTCCATGATAGTTTGATATGGAGGGTAAATGGTGATCTTCTGGGTAGAGAGACCATTTGAGATGGTCATTTCTCCTTCTCTATAACCAATAAATGCATTGGCTGTGGCTAGAAAAGGTCTTCCCAAAATGACGAGATGGCCTTTGGCCGGATCCTTTGAATGAATGACAAGAAAATCTATGGGGTACTCCCATGAGGCTAAAGTAACCATGACATCATCTAAAGTTCCTTCAGGTATAACCTAGTCTTATATACTAATTCCAAAATGGTCAAGGTAGGCCAAAGAAGAGGTTGTAACTGTAATTGTTCCAAGATAGTAGCGGTCATAACATTGATGGATGCCCATAGGTCTATGAGAGTGTTTCCAATGGAGACCTCATTAATGGTTACGGTCACTACGGGGTTTCCTGGGTTCCCATATTTTTCTAGTTTTGGCTACTCTGATATGTATTTGGAAAGTCCTCCTATCAAGTGTATTGTAGGGGGGTCCTTTTGATTCCTACTTGGCTTCTTGATACACAATTATTTGACTACCTTATTGTAGATTGGAATGTCTTTAATGGATTGAAACAGAGGAATCTTGACACAAATATTTTTCAATTCATTCAAAATGTCAAATTTTGGCCGGGTGGTAGGTTTCTCGACTACCAATCGGTCTGGATACGGAGGGACCTTCGTAATTTGTGAAGGTTCATTTTTGGGAAGCTTGGGTTCTTGATTATTCAAGATAATAACATATTCCCACCTAGTGTCATCCATGGGTTGTTTGGTGGTTTCTTCTTCTTCTTCTTCCTGGATGACTACTGAAGGTCTCTGCCTCTCCAAAAATTTTCTCGATATTAGTCTAATTTCCTGTAATGGAACAGGAGTGATAACATATGTTGGGAAGGCTTGTATCTCAACATTGTGAAGAGGTTGAGGGGGATTATTATTGGGATTCGACACTGGTTGTGTCGGTAATAGTGTTGGTATCGAGGAGCTTACATTTTGATATTGTAGCGGTTGTTGTTGTGGAATAGGAGGTAAGGGTGGTGGAACAAAACCTAGAAAAATATGTGGAGTGTTCGGTGGGAACTGAGGATAATGATGGTTGGACATAGGGATAGGTGGAGCTTGATGGTTTCCTTGGTTATGTCCTCCTCTCCATCCTTGAAAGCAAGGATGTTGGTACTGAGTAGACCAATTTTTCCAACCTGGTGATTTCCACTGTTGTTGTTGTTGATAATAGGGTGGAACTTGAGACTGTAGATCCGGGTATGTGGGTTGATTCCTATGATGCCATGGCCTCCTAGGTGCATAAGAAGACTCCCTAGGATCTCCACTCCTATAGATGGCTAATAAACCGGGCAATTATGGAAATTGTTTAGTCACATGGTCTTCTATACAGAAGCCACAAACTGAAATGTTATCTAATGGGCATTCCCTCGAGGAATGCTTCCTCCTGCATCTTGGGCAATATATGATCATTGCTGCATTTTCCTCCTCCTGTTTCTTTTTTATTTTTAGGGTGTCCAATTGGGAACCTTTTGTTCTTAAGATATATGTCTTGAAGTTCTCTAAAAGGTTCCCTACCTCTGATCTTGTGATACCACCTGAACTAATTGGTTTTAAGCTTCTATTATAAGGGTCCCGAACATTCTTTCCTATTTTGTCTCTACTCCTTGAGTAATTTTTGTACATTTCACATATTTCAGCAAATGGTTTATGAGAGATGTCACCTGATGCCACTGAGTTAAGCATCTCTAGATATTCTTCTGAAATTCCTTTAAGGAAAATATCCCTAATTGCATCCTTTGGGAGGTCATGGTATTTTGACTTCTGGGAGATATAACCAAATCTTTCCATATAATCTTCGAGGGTCTCATCTTCTAATTGTTGGATTTTAAATATGTCATTATGAGACTCTTTGGTATTGAAATAGTCTTGGTAATTCTTAAGAACGATGTCTTTCATGGCTTCCCAATACCTAATACTGGATTGTCCCAACCCCATGAACCATATTAGTGCAGAGTCTTTGAGGGTGGCAGGAAAGAGTTTTGGTTTTTGGGCATCTTGTATGTAGTTGTAGCTCCTACAAAAGATGTCAAATTCAAATAGGAAGCTGTATGGATCTTCACTGTTTTTACCATAAAAGGTAGGCAGTGCCGAGAGAGGAATATTCTTCATGTTGACATTTGGAGTGGTGTCCAAAATCGGAAACCCGAAGGTAGTTTCGGTTTGGTTTCCAGTTTCTTCTTCCTCCCCATGTCTTACATTGTTATGGTCCTTCTGATCATCCATATTGGCTTGGTTTCCAAAAAGAGAGTACCTGGGTGGTTTTACCTTTGAAGAGAACAAGGTTTCCCTTTGATGGAAAGGTATTCCTAGGGATTGGATGTCTGGGACTCTAATCGAGCTAGTTGAGACTATTGGTGCCAAAATTTCATTAAAAAACTGAAATTAACTCTGTCCATCCATCAAATCCTTGTTAAAGAAAACCCAAATTAAAACTCTGTTCGATTCTATTTAAAACTCTGTTTTAAACTTGATTCTAAAATCATAAATAAAGACATAATCTAATATCTAATTACACATGGGGTTAGTCTAGGGATTTGAAAATCCATTCCTAACTACAAGATCAATGCATGCTAACACAATCCATCATACTAACCTGCAAAAGAGAGTCAAAGCAATTAAATTACAACAAGAAACTAATTAACACAATAAAAATACATGTACAGGAAATAAAGAGAACAACTAAATTATGAAATGCATAAACAACACAAAGAATAGTTACCAGACTATTGGTGGGCCCCCAAGGAAGTCGTGGTCACTTTCTAAAAGAACACCACGAACTCAGCAATTCAAATTCAGCATGAAAACTCAAAAACACAGTTCTTGTATAATCCGACAATGTAAAATAGTAAAACAGAGTAAAATCGTATTTCTATCTATCACACTGATGTTTCTACTGCTTAAAAATCATCTGACCACCACAGTGGTATTTATAATTTTTACAGACCAAGTGGTCGACCACAGGAGGGTCAAACCACTTCTAAGTTCGACAATTTTCATTAAATGATGCTCTAACTGCTAAAACAGAGTGAGCCAATAATCGCCCTCTTGAACAACTAAAAATGATTTGTTGGAAGTTTAGTTGGAGGGGGCAAGCACGAACAAAACTCACATTCTCGATTTGCCCATCACTGGCTTCCAATACCATAACCGCCAAGTCGCCCTTTGTTTTTGTGCAATACGTAGTGCTGGACAGAGTGATGGATCGGGTACCGGAATGAGTGCTAGAAGGAGTGTCGGACTGAGTGCCGGAAGAAGAAACACAGTGCATTTTCACCCTGTAACACCAAAAAACATGAATCAGATCCTTGGAAGCATAAAAACATGATGAATTATACTCAATATAATCATTAAACATGAATCATACGTACCTAGTGTCGATCATACCATTTTAGCATAAAATTCTTCAAAAAGGTCCTTCAAAACATGAAAAACACATATGTACATTTGACAAAAAGTGTCTAATAACTGTCATAAATTGATCATATCTTGGGCCCAACAACCCCCAACATTGGGTGAGAACCTTCGAGACCATACGGTGGACACATAGGGCATACCACTAATAACTTCGCAGACATGGTGCCAGTTCATGAGATAGGAGAGACTATGATCAGAGGAGCACATGCTTCATTTTGGTCCTATAACAACACTTAGAACATGTAGGGTATAACCCTCGTGGTTTTCCCAATCAACCAAAGAATGCTGAGACAAAACAGATTTGAGAAATAACAATCAACCTGAAGCAAGCCCTTTGGCATAATGGCTATCATAACCCACTGCGCAAACATCAGTAACATGAATGAACCCAAACCCAAGTGAAACGATACTGAGTGACACAAGGTGTTCCCAACCCAGCAACCCCATAACAACAAAATGACTGGTTATGGTGATAAGAATGAGTGGAGACAGGAAGACGATATGGACCAAATGAAACCCTTCAACCAAGACCAATAAGGATGACAGAGAGCCTTCATGGATTCTAGCATTCAGAAAGATCAATGAAACTATGACTTCGAACATTATTGCAATGAAAACCACAACAACCATTCATTCCAGAAAAATATCACAATTTTACACATTTGCCAGTCTTAAGAAAAAAACAGACTCATACATCACCGAGCGAATATCTATTTCATAACTAGAGAGGGTTCATGGATGGCGAAAATACATACCTGTAACCACAAAAACCTTAAAAATGCGAGCTTGGCCGAGCAGTTCTTCCTCGTCTTGAAAATCAGAGCTTAACCACAATGAACACAATTGACAATAGCCAAGCCAGGGTGACGGCCAGTGGGAGGGGTATGGAGTGACGTGCAGTAAATGAACATCGCCTCCAACCTCCAATAATTCAATTCCTTAGTACATGTCAACCCACTAATCCATTCATTCAATTAAATAATGCATCAAAACCAACATCCACTACTTGCCAAAAGCTCCACCCTATGTCACATTAACCATTGCCAACCACACCATAGCGTGCATCACATGTTTTTCCATATAAGACAATAAATCATATAGCCACTAACCTGTTAGCTAGGACTAACAACAATCCATTTAATCTTCAAAATACATAGTGCAACATTGTATAACATAGTAGCATAGTTTATTTTTTTTTGGATTTTATTCATATTGCTTTTTATCTCTTTTCAACTTCTCTTATGTGTTGTTACTTAACATGTCTCTTGTGCAGGTGTAGGTAACAATGGATAATCATAGGTCATATTAATCATGAAATTAGAGCTTAGAGCAATAGAAACAAAACATAACATGCCTTACCCATCATTCATTTGTCACAATTAGAACCAACACATAACAAGCCTTATCCATTGCCAATAAAACCAAGATTTCATCAATCATGTAGAACCATGTAAGAAGTGTCGAAAAAAATCATAACCATGAAATAAGAACCATATCTGATATCTCAATCTACAAGGGGTTCCCACATACTAGTATTATATATCTTGTTAGCTTATAATAATAGGATTTAGCAATACTTTGCAGGCAAAATCCTCGTTGCTATTTTAATCATCAACAACACTGTAGTGAAAGATAAATTCACAAAAAGAAAGAAATAAGTCAGAGTTGAAAGAGGTGATGAATCTACTAATGAAGATGATGATGAATAGACTTCAGAATAGGAATTGTTCTGAGCCATCTGGCTTAGAGACTCCTAAATAATATGAATAATAGACATGGGGAGTCTATCCAATAACTGAGATAGGCCAAAGAACCATCCTTCGAGCAACTTGCATAATTTGAGTAGATATATTTAGTGCATTCAATTAGTAGAAGTACAATATGATAGATTAATCAGTTTTAGTAGTACTTCATGATAGTACAATGACATATGAGTCAACATTATGAACAGTTGTGTAGTAGATTCTTGAACAGTATGGACAGATATGGACGTGAAATCATAACATTTGTTCTGAATGGGGAACTTGAAGAAGAAGTCTACATTGAACAACTGGTTCCTAAAGCATGGTACTCTAGACTCAATAAATATCTACAACATGCCGGGTTCAAAAAAGGAAGTGCAGACAACAACGTCTACATCAAGGTAACTCAAGATGGTATTTTATCAATTGAAGTTTATAGTGATGATATTATTTTTGGAAGTACTGATGACAGGTTAAGCCAAAAATTTGCAAAGGATATGCTTAATGATTTTGAAATTTCATTACTTGGAGAACTATCCTTCTTTCTGGGTCTTCAGATACATCAAAGCAACGAAGGAATTTTTATTTCTCAAACTAAGTATATCAGAGAAATGCTAAAGAGGTTCAGAATGGAAGATAGCAAACCAATTACCATTCCTATGCAAACCAGTTGAAAGTTGGGCAAAGATGACGATTCAAAGTCTACAAACCAGAGGAAATACATGTCAATGATTGGTAGGTTACTATATGTGGTAGACATATTTACAAAACCGCTTCCAAGGGAAGCCTTTGAGTATTTTCATCAGAGACTCAAAGGAATTTCTACTCCAAAATGATTTTTTTTAAATGTTTATCTTATATGTCTTAGATTTACAAGAGGAAGCACTATAAAGAGGAAATTTCAGGTTGGGGGATCAATTTTAGGAAGAGTTTAGTCAGGGGGAGTATCCCCAAGGACAGTTCAGTTAGGGGGAGCATCCCCAGATGGAAAGATACATTTTCCATTGATGACAAAGGGGGAGATATTTATCAGATGCAAATGTAAATGTTTGGAGAAAGAGCATAGAGGCATGGTTCTAGGGGGAGCGATGGTCATAGGGGGAGCATGAGTGATATGAATTCAGTATTTCATTAGAGTGTTGACATCAATTCCAAAGGGGGATATTTTTGATTATTTGGGTTGGTTGTCATTGAGTCAACCCTTGAAGAAAGTCAAGTAGCGAATTCTGGTAGCACAAAGGTTTGGGTGATGGACTCAAGTTTGTCTGTTGTACAATGGTATGAGTTTTAATATATTTGAAGGTAAGACTATTCTGTATGGATAATATATGTCATACCATTTCCGGTGGTATGTGGAATGTCACATAACTCCTCAGGGTTAGAGATTTATGGCTATGTGAAGTTGGAGAACCCTCATAAGTCATCTAGAAGCCCCAAAAGGTCAAATTAAGTCAAAGTGGATACAAAATAAATTATTTAATTAATAAAGTTAATGGAGAAATTACTAAGTGGACAAGTGGTTAGAAGTGGGTTAGCCCTAAAATAAGGAAAGTGATTTAATAGATTTTAGAAGGTAAATAATAAAGTGAAGTGATGAGTGTACTATAAGTCAAAGTGGATAAAAAATAAATTATTTAAATAATAAAGTTAGTGGATAAATTACTAAGTGGACAAGTGGTTAGAAGTGGTTTAACCCTAAAATAAGGAAAGTGGGTTAAAATGGTTAAAAGCTAACCCCTTGAGGAAGCTACATGAAAGTATAAATAAGAGGAAAGACTCTCTCATTTTAATAACACTTGAGCATATTAAATATATACGAGTGACTGAGGTAACCAAAGGATATCTAAGACTAATTTCAGAGGGAAGGTGAAGTAAATAAGTCTGAAATTCAAGGGAGGATAAATTCTTTTGATGATGCTTTCTAAGGTATGTTATTTACAGGTCATCTCACCATTTTCGCAATAAATTTTGTTCTAGAATGATTCAGATTATGAAATTGGGAGTCCGTTGAAGAAAAATATCCATGTAGTTGTGATAAAAATTTCATCTTGTGGGTCGTTGTATTTTTAGAGTTACACTCCGTGGAAAATAGGGTTTGTGGCTAGTCCTGAAACTAGTCTAAAACATATGTTTCGGGTAAAAACGTCATAACTTCTTCATAATAGATCCAAATTTAGTAAGACCAAATGTATTTTTTAGAGTACCGTCTTTAGTATCATGTGTACCATTTTTAGATCCATAAAACTAATATTCCATGCGAGGAATGCTCTACAATGTTTCTCTCTAGAATAAGACAAAATTCAACAAGGTATGCCATTTTTTCTATAACTCCTTTTCTGAGAGGTTCCAAGTAGTGAAACCTGGAGGAATTGCATAAAAGACACTGAAGAAAATTGTGTACTATTTTTGGATATTTATTCAGTACAAGTACATAGTTATGATTATTTCAAGTTAGGGATGTTGACTAATCATCAGGTCTGCAGGTATGTGATCATATACACCAGGTCTATTAAATAGTTACAAATAATATTTGGATGATGAAATTGATGAGGGATTTTTGTTGAGGTATATGTTGGGTACATGGTTCAGATAAGTAGTTGATGAGTTGGCACATACATGAGGTGTATAGTTGATGATGTTGGTACATATTGATGAGTCATAGTTTATGTGTATTTTATGCATGATTGGAACATATTTGGTGCATGATTAATGCACTCTTTGATGGTACAGGTTGAGGTATAGGTTGGTGCATGGTTGATTCACTTGTTTATGGTACAAGTTGATTATAGGTTGTTTGGATAGGTTATTGTGACATGTTTTTTGTACAGTTTTGGTGCATGGTTGATGCATTTATTTATGGTACAGGTTGATGTATGGTACATGTTGGCACAAGTTATTGGTACATGTTGTTACAGGTTGATTGGTATAGGTTTACAACAATATATCTCATATTGATAGTGTGAAAATGGTTCCATCATTGTACTTATATGTTAGGGTGGTTGGACGTGGAAAGGACATGTGGTTGTATCCAGCTTTTGATTGTTGTTGGAGAACATAGGGGGTTGTAGAATCCTTCTAGTTGTAGCTAGAGAATTGGGGAGTTGGAGCTTCCCTCAAGTTGTATTCTGAGAAATTAGGGGGTTGTATCCTCCTTCTGGTTGTAGCCAGAGAATTGGGGAGTTAGAGCTTACTTCAGGTTGTAGCCTGAGAAACTAGGGGGTTGGAGCCTCCTTCCAGTTGCAGCTAGAAAACAAAGGAAGATGGTGCTTCCAATGAATGTAATTCTTAAATACATATAAGAAAATTCATTCTGTGGATTTCTCCCACTTTGGATTTCCACATAAAAAATCGAGTGTACTGTGTGTGTGTATGATTTCTCATTTTTTCATTGTTTATTTACTCTGCAACTATTGTATGATAATGCTACATTGATATAATGCTTGCAGTTTGTGGTTAAAAAGGATTATCTCTCTATTACTGATTCACCCCCCCTCTCAGTAATCCAACAAGTGGTCCCATTATAGTGTAGTTTTAAACATGACCCTCATGGGAAGACGCTTTGAAGAAGTCTACAAGAAACCTATAGGTGTGGCCATGAGGCCTGAAGTTGATTAAGGAAACTGAGGTTGAATAATACTTCAAGTGTATAAAAAAGCCTCATAGATGGATAGTCACCATAATTTTTTTTACAATGGTAGGTGGTACGCCATGTAGATCCTCATAGTTGAAGATTTATGAGGTCATGAAGTTGGAAGCCCTAAATAATGGTTAATAATCCCATAAACAATTGTAACAAGAAGTTACAAGTCATTAATGAAAGGGTAAAACAATTATAACAAGAAAGTATAGGTTAGCCCTAAAGTGAAGGAAAGAAGTCACTTCGAAAAGTATAAATACACCTGAAGAAGCCTCTCGTCTTTACACACACAAGTTAAATTCTTATCTATATTTCAAGTGATTGTTTGGTAAGTATTTCGTAGCGTATCTGAGGAAGAAAATATGATAAAGAAAGGAGTGTGAAAGTCTCAAAGTTTCAGAGAAAGAAGGGTTTCTGGAAACCCTAGTTTAATTGATCTGCATGGTTAAGGCTACTGGTGTCCTGCGAGGAACCCTTGCGTTAGCATCTATCACATAAGGCCCTGCGTGATATATGTCATTTGTCCAATGAGGATAACATATAATTGAAGAAGGATTCTTGGTTCAGGTTGCAACAAAGTATGATGATACAACATGGTTGCTACATGATCTGAGTTGATATGTATCAATTGCTTCTACATGAGTAAAGGTATGTATTTTATGTGATTGGTTGAAGCTTGTATCATGGATGGTATGGAAAATGCTTAAGGCATGTCTTGGAGGCCCATTTTGGTATATCATTTCATATGCTTAAGGTCCCTATTTTGGTGATATTGATACATTCTTGAGACATATCCTTGGTGTTCAAATATTGTAACTTCAAAGAATATTCTAATCATCATTGAGTTATTATTTTATAGATCAAATCCCCTTTTGTGGATTGATCATGTTGGGTCTTGTATAAGACCAAATCCCCTTTTGTGGATTGGTCAAACCATAATTATATGGTTGTATTTTTAAAGTCTTCCCATAGGGTTTATAAAGTGGTTTTAACCACTCTTGGAAGAAGTCGACCCTACTTGATGAAGAGACATAACCCTAACACCTCCTCAACTAGTATTTATAAGTGAGGATGGTGCCTCATTCATTCACTCACTCAGTCACTCAACAAGTGGGCATATTTTGAAGGTAACTGCAGTTACAAGAAGAAGAAGAGAGGCACATGCTCAGTCTTGGATTATATTTGGTGTTTTGGTCTTAGTCTTGGCATTTTATTGGCAATCTATTATTAAGGAAGTTTTTGTTGGGTTTTCTCCCCCATGAGGGTTTCCCAGGATAAAATGTTGTGTAGCTTGTGATTGTGTTTATTTCAGTGATACTCTTTATGTTTTTTCTCTAGTAAATTGGAAATAATATAATAAAAACATTAAAACATAACATGGTTTCAAATCTTGACTGAATAGAGCACATTTTACTCGATATCTAAAAATGTCATTGTTGTCGTAGAAGGAAATTAGGGATTTTTACGGAAGTGGAATTTCTTACCAAAAATTATCTAGGGAAGTGTGCCCTACCCTAACACATCCTTTCGCATCTTGAACACACCTTTTCAGTGGCCAAATTCTCTGAAAAGACAAACCCTAGTTTTGGCTGGTACCAAAAAACCAAAAAATCAAGAAACCAGAACCAGTACTAGACGTACCAATCCAAAAGTGTGCATGTCAAGTTTCAGAGAGAAAAAAATATAATTTTCTAAAACATTTATCTCCATCCAACTCACCTCAGCCCAACGCACCTCCTGGTAAGTTCATATTCAATTTCTGAGCACTTTCATTTTCTAGTCATTTTCCTAGCTCTAGGTCAATATGTCCGCAAGCACTAAGCTTGTTGAAAAGTTAGAAGGTATGGAAAATTTTCAGGCTTGGAAGTACATAATTGGACTCATTCTTGAAGATAATGACCTTTCAAAATTCATAAAATAAAATGTACTAGAACCCAAAGAAGAAGCAACCAAAGAAAAGTACAAGAAGGATATGATTAGGGCCAAAAGAATAATTGAAGATTCCATTAGAGAGCACTTGATACCTCAAGTGTCTTCTAAGAATTCTCCAAAGGATATGTTTTATTCCCTAACAAGAATGTATGAAGGAAAGAACATCAACCAAAAGATGAATCTGAGAACCCAACTCAAGAATAAAACGATGAAGAAAGGAGAAATCGTCCATGACTATTTCTCTAGGGCTTCTAAATTCTAGTTAAAATCAATTGGAGAAAACCTATATGAATATGAAATCATAATGACAACTCTTAATGGTCTCACAATACCTTAGGATTCCTTCATCTAAACCATCTGTGCAAGAAAAGAGAAACTCCAATTTGATAGTCTATGGGAAGAATTTGTTCAAGAAGAAGCAAGAGTGGTCAACTGAGAATTCATACTATTAAGAGATTAAGATCAAGCCCTATCTTCTCATGCTAAAGGAGGAAATAAAAGGTCTCATTTCCAAAAGGATATTGACCTTCATAAATAATCTCACTCTCCAAAGAGATTCACCCACTTTCATAAATAATCTCACCCTCTAAAGAGATTCCAGAAATATAATAAGGATCAAAGAAAGGGAAATGACTTATCCTCTTATTAATGTTATCATTGTGATAAGATGGGACAAATTGCTAAGAATTTCCCTACCAGAACGGAATAGTTCAATAAAATAAATAACAAAATACATCATGTGCATGCAGTTCAGTATTGTGAGCCACCCGAGAAGTTGACTAAAGAAGAAATTGAAGATTATGTTTTATGATACCTGAAGAGGATACCCGGCTCTTAAGCTCATGATAGGAAATCAGGTAAGAATGAATGATGAATCCTATGTACCAGAAGAAGGATTTTTGTACTTGTCCACTCAGATGTATGTTATCCAATGCCATCAACTTCTCTAAGTGGGTTTGTATAATATGTATCATTTATTGATGATTACTCTCATAAGACTTGGGTTTATTTCTTGAAGTCAAAAGATGAAGTACTTAGAAAGTTCAAGGAATTCAAAGCCTTGGTAGAAAACCTCTCTGAAAGAAAAATCAAGATACTCAGGTTAGATAATGGATGAGAGTAAACCTCAAATGAATTTGGAATCTTTTGCAGAGATGTCAAGATTAAGAGGGAGCTCACCACTCTCTATAATCCTCAAGAAAATGACGTAGCAGAAAGAAATATTATATCTCCGCTCTCATTTTGTGTTGAAAATAATCCGGATCAGTGGTATCAGAGAAGGTTTCTCTTGATCGTTTTTCAGTGCATGTCCCTGACGAGGTCCAAGTATATCAAGTTGGGTATCGAACTTGTCTCTCTTGAGGAAAATTATTGTCGTACACCCAAGAAACCCTCCATGGCGAAAGAAAATAAAAATGAAAGAGCATAATATTCTATTAATCTGTTGCTTGAGCAAGCTCTCACGCGACAGAGGGACGAAATGATGGAGAATTTTTCCCACATCCTTCAATGCCTACTGATAACAACCGACACATCTTCATCAAGTGACCACTTTGGAAGCACCTCTCCTTTCAAGGTACAGGTTAATTTTGATATTCCTGTATTTGAAGGTCAGATAGATGTGGATTCCCTAGATAAATGGTTAAATCTGCTAGAAGGATATTTCTATGTTCACCATTTTTCCGATAGGGAAAATATCACCTTCTCACTTCTTAAGGCTCTCCCCCATGTAAAAAATTGGTGGGAAACTTACTCGGAGAAAAGTTCCACATATGCGTCTGGAATATATGGGGCCTATCCCACTTGGTATTTTTTTGTAGATACGATCAAAGAACAATATTACCCTATTGGAAACTATGAATACCAGTATATGAGATGGACCACACTGCAACAAGAGAGGGGACAAGAAGTGTCGGAGTTCACCAATACCTTCCATACCTTTCACACCAAGCTGAGTATCAAAGACTCTGAGGGACATTTCATTCTGAAATACAATGGGGCTATACACAAATACATCCAAACTTAAATGGATTTTTTGGACATCTCATCACTGGGTGTTTCTTATCGATATGTTGTTAAAATCAAGCATAAATTTAAGCACCAGAACAAACAAGAGTTCAGGTCTGCAAATCTGCAACAAAAAAAATATGATAAAGATGACCCTAACAAACAACCTCTTGAAAACTAGTCTAAGCCATAGGAAAAGAAGGGTCATGGGAAGGCGAAGAAGGACACTGGAAAATTGTGAGATTTCCACAAAATACCCTGGCACAACACCGATGAATGTCACTCAAAAAATTCATTGATTGTCGATATCAAAGCCAAGTAGTCGAACCCTGATTTGAAATATGATTAAGAAAATATTGGTAGAAGATAGATCATAGACTCAGACACCAATGCTATTGTCGTGACCGCAACAATTCAACCAGAAGAACCAACAGATCATGAAGAGGGGGAATGCCTTTTTCATTCATAGATGTGGGTGAAAGGGACCCCACTACATTTTATTGTTGATAGAGGAATCTAGAAGAACCTCATCTCAGAAAAGGTCATCAAACAATTGGGATTGTCGAAAACACCACACCCGTAGCCATACAACATCGGGCGATTTCGTCAGGGATGAGATCTTCATGTCAGCCAATAATGTCGATTGTCATACGACATCCATCCCTTCAAGGATGAGGTATTATGTTAAGTCCTAAATAGTGGCTCATTACCCCTTAATTGGGGCATATTACATTAGTAATGTTATTTTATTTATGTTGGCTTGAGTCCATTAGTTGTAATTGTACCTCCTAGTCTCCTATATATACCAAGGAGACATTTTCGTTTGGAATCATCTTGTATTTGGAAATTTATGTGGTGTATAAGGAGGTTTCACCCTCGAAGAGCCTTATTACTTGAAATTATCTCTTTTTCAAGGTGTTGAGTACTTATTCTGAGGTTTTTCTATGCTATATTGATATTTGGTTCTTAACATATGGTATAAGAGCTCAAGGTCTTGGGGTTTCGATGCTATATTTGAGACACCTTGTAATCTTCTCTATATTTTTTTTTCTACGATGTTTGAGAAGGAACCCTTTGGAGGATATTTAGTAGATGGATCAAGGTACGTTGGGTTAAAATTTCATCTCCTGGGGCCTTAAATTTTAGGAGATACAACCTGTGTAAGATAGGGTTCTGGGATCATCCTGAATTGATTCATCGTGACATTTTCTCTATAAAAAAATTTATGTAATGTTTTAGACCCTGAAATCTAGAGAATATTCACAAAAATTATTAAATTATTTGTGATAAAAATTTCAACTTCTGGGTCATCTTACATTTGTAGATACACCCTATTGAAGATAGGGTATTTAACTAGTCCTATTGACTAGTCTCAAGTAGGTGTTCTAGGTAAAACAATCATAAATTCTTCCTAGAGTATCCAAATTGAGTGAGAGTGGTTGAATTGGATAGTGGACAGTCTGTAGTATTTCTAGTACAATTTTCATAATTGTATATCAATTATTTTTTGTGGGGCATGCTATACAAGTGATATCTCTTGGAAAGGCCAAAAATCAGCAAGTTGTGGGGAAGTTACCATAAATTCCACTTTGCACATCCAATTTTGATCAGACCTATGGAATTGCAGAGAAGAAATATCAAAGAACTTTAAAAAAGAAAATTTCATTCCCAAAAGGGATGAAATTTTGGAGATACAATAAAATAAAGATTGTCTAGAAGAACCACCTCAAAATCAAGGTTTAAAGCGATACTTGGCCAACATGCCACCAAAAAAGGGAGCTTATACACTAAATAAGTCTCCAGATAGTTCTACTTGGACTCTTGATGAAGGTGAATAAATGTGTAGGGACATAAATGATTTACAAAAGAAGGGAGTAACAAAAGATGAACTATAAGGGATGATGGATTCAACGGAAGCTAAGTTGGAGGAAACAATGGATACTAAGATGGATGATTTAAAAAGGAAATCATGGAAGGATTGAAAAATTTCCTAATAGAGAGGACACCTGAAAGTGAAAATGTATCGTATGAAATTCATAATGAGGACACAAGGAATATGAATCAAGAATGGAGAAACTCTAAGTTTGGATTGAAGACCAACCACTTTCCTAAGATCAATATGAGGAAGTTTGATGGCAAGGACCCAATCACATGGATACTTCAGATGGAGGAATTCTTTGATCTACATAATGTGCCACATACACAAAAGGTATAGATTGCTTCTTTATATTTAGAACCCGATCAATTTGTGTGGTATCGATGGCTTTGTTCTCACAAATCTCTCATCACTTGGACAATTTTGACGGAAGAAATGATAACACACTATGAGGATACAAGGAGCAATACCTTCTTTAGCCAATTGATAAATCTCAAGCAAAAGGGTTCAGTTACAGAGCACATTGAGAACTTCCAAAAATTGAATATAAAGGTAACAAATATTCCAGATGAGCACTTTATTGATGTATTCATAGGAACTTTAAGGGATAACATTCAACATGAGGTTCGTCTTTGGGAACCCAAATCATTGGAGAATGCATTTAGGGTGGCAATAAATGTTGAAAGTAAAAATATGGCTATGGATACTAGAAGGACCACTCCTAACATCTATCAAGAGAATAATGTTCCTTCTTCTAAAACACCTCAGCCTACAAGGTTGACACCTCAAAAATTGGAGGAAAGAAAAACAAAAGGTTTATGCTTTAATTGTGATAGAAAGTACAGTACGAGACATAAGTGTGTGTTATTGGATAAATCGGTAGGTGCGGACACTAGCTGGTCTCCCTAGATCCACCTGGATCTAGAACAAAACAGGACAGGACATGACTCTTTCTCTCAGTTGCAGTCATTGAATATACTACCGAGAAGGAATGAGTGAACCTTTATATCGCTTCCATAGGTCTCTATTGTTCCTACTTCACTCCGGTGCTCTTGTGAAATCAGGTCCAAGACAACACAAACCAACCAAAGTGAAGATAACAAAGTATATTCAATGCCAACCTATGCATATGATCAAGGAGTTATGCAATAAAATAAGAGTGATTTTATGGGAAAGGGACATGCCGCTGTATTATATTAAATGAAAATAGAAGATACAACCAGATCGCCTTGATGTCACAAGATTTATTTCAGTGATCCTTGGTTCCAACACACACACTTTCTCTACACTTGCATGAAGAACATCCAATACAACTTGATAGACAAATAGAGTCTTCAAGATTCAATCCAAACAGAGTTCTTCACACAATTCTTTCATCAATTCTCCATTCAATCTTGTTTAACCTCTTCCTTGAGAAACCTTTCATTATATAGGAGAAGGAGAGATGGTTAAAGGGATGAGGATGATACCACTAAATCTGATAATTCAATAGGATACCAACCATGCAAATGCCAACTCATTTTCTAGAAGATACTCTTATAGAACCTTCGTAACTTCCTCTTCTTTTCAAGATTCAAAACAGGTTCGCACCCTACCTATAGAGCATACTGCAAACACCTCGCAAGCTAGGTATAGGGTTGCCTGTGAGAATCAAGATTCTCGCACCCTGCAACATAGTCAACCTACAAACTCATCTTAAAAGTATGTTATGTGGAAGAAGACAACAATCACTTTTCTCAGGCAAAAAGTCCTTATGAGAGCCTAAACACATAACTGTAGAGACATCACCAGAGTGACCAAAATAATGTGTAACAGAATGCCCCCCAAAGTATGAGGCTAGTATTTGTGATAGCCGAAGTACTTTGTAAAATGCGTGTTTATGTTAGAAACAATGAGTGCACCTAATTGGAAACTTGTAAACAACCAAGCATCTGCAGAATATAATACCAGTTCCGAGGTAGGCATTCCCATGCTCAGATCACAAATGAATGAAATCATAAACGTAGGCCATGGCCACCAATCATACACCGTGGATCCATGTCACCAAAATGCTACATAGCCACCAGGAATACACTGTGGATCTATGTTAGAAGACTTGAATTAAGACATAGCCACACAACATACAAAGTGGATCTATGTGTCGATACAAATCATACATACTCCATCGCAACCTGGATCAAAAAGATGATACCCAGGCTCTTCAATCCCTTCACCCGAAAGTACGAATCTAGCCATGTGATTACATGTGTTGAAGTCAAACATGGTAGAAACCACTCGATTACCGGTCATTGATGAAAACCGTTAACAAGTGCGAGGGAAATCACCATTGATGTCAATGAATCCCAAGGTATTGAAGTACAATCTGAACGAATGTGAATGAATGAATTGAAGTCGAACACTCGGTGGAATCTCTTGATCAGGGACCAATAATGTGAAACCCCTGTCAAAAGCGAAGAGACCTGCCATTAAGGCATGCAGGTTCTAAGGTACTAAATGATTTCTAAGTCTTATTCCTGGATAATGAGTTGGAGTCGACGGAAAAAGACTCATCAGAGGAGGGCCTTGATGCATCCCCCATCAATGACATGAAATAAGTAACAGATTTTGAGGGTGAATCAAAGTATGAATATGATTCGAAATAGACATAGGGAAGGCTGACATGGTAAGAATGGAAAACTGCAGATGGATGACTCAATGGAGGGATCGTTTGAACTTCTCTTGAACATATGAACGACATGAAAAAGGACTCGGAAACACTGACTCAAAGACAACCCAAGATATGACCTTGCAGCAAGTCGGATGAGAGATAAATGGATTTCTGAACCCAAATTCAAATGAGGAATAGGGGGTGTCATGTTCAAGAGCGACTCTTACTTCCATTAATACGAATACGAAAACACATCCCTTTCCCAAAATTTCCCCCACCATTTTTGGTGAGTACCTCTTTATTTTTACACAAGCTTGAGGAGGATAACATATGCATGTCGATGTAATCTCATCCTTCGGACGAGTCCCTCGAAGTACATTTAACGAACCCTAAGAAGGAGTGGTTCGGTCCCGTAAGGGCCTTTCGATGTTTGTTTAAAGAGTGCAAAGACAGAAAACTCGGGGGTTTTTCATGTTTTGAGAGTCTGAAAAACACTTAAAGAGAACTCTCCCAGTTCCTTTTTCATAAATGAGTTCGATGAGACCGAAAAAGTGATAAACTATCACCCGTCGAACGTTTTCTTTAAATACTTTAACGAGCGTGAAAAGAACAAGATCGGTTGGCAATATTTTCATTTTTATAGAGAGTGAAAAGAACTTAAAGGATACTCCCTTGCGTTCATTATTTTCGTGTTACCATGACGAGTACGAAAAGACGATAAAAAGTATACTCGATTGCGTTCTCATGTATTTTTGAATGCGAGAACGAACGAAGACTGAGCTCGAGGTTTTGCCTACAAAAACCCTAAAAAAGTATTTGTACATGTGACAAAAAGAAAAAATACTCGTACACCATCGTTTGGACTTCGAAGTCACTATATCTACAAAAAACCATACTCTCAAGGCTATTATTGTATTAGGTTTTTTAAGCAAAGCAATAAAAATAATATAAAAAATCAACAAGAAATAGTAAAAAGTGAATAGATATGGGTGAAAAAGCCCTTTTTACCATTTCATTGTTACTTTGCCAAAAACTTGTCCAACATACCTCATTTTTCCCCAAATTTCTTTGCTCGATTGCAGGTGGTACAAGCGATCATTCGGTAAATGATTTCAGCCAATGAGGTAATCTCCTGATTTTCCAACTTTTCCATGGTTTACTTTTGATTTTTATTGGCAATTTTAGAGTTTTGATTCCATTTTAGGGAAGTAGGTGCGCTCAAGCATTCTCGCAGGTGGGCCATTCGGGACCTGTGAGAATATAAGATTTTCACAGGTGGGCTTCAGTGCACCTACAAGAATCTCACACTATGAAAAATCTTCACCTGCGAGGGCCGAAAAAAAGATTTTTGTGTGTGGTTTTGCTCAATAAACAATTATGCAATAGGTTAAAACAAGTTGTTGACTTCCTTCTCATGGCTCCATTGCAGGTGTTGACCATCACGATGTTGGAATGGAGGGAAAGAGAACATGAGGAGGATGATTCCATTGCCGAGAATGATCCGGGTACAGTTTCTTCCCTTAAGGAATGTGGGCTCTTAAAATTCTTTAGGATCCCGGGCATGAGAGCCTAACTCAGATTGTTAGAGTACCTGGTCCACATGTGGGATGTGGATTAATAGTTATTTCACATAGGGGTCCACACATTGACACTAGATATCGAGGATATCTATTTTCTGAAGGGGTTGTCTTGACATGGATACCATGCTACTCTGACCAGAGGTAGAGGCGGCGAACTTCCTATGAGTGAGTATGTTCACCGACATTGTGTTCCTGAGGCACAAAGAAGCAAGGGTAAGGTTTCCATTTGGGGGGTCAAATATTTGACCCTACAAACTATATTTTTTACCATTGCATGCATGGCTAGGAGCTCAGCTCCACACATGGCTCTCCAGAGCTATTTCCAATACCCAATAGAGTGCACAGAGGCTTGGGTTTTTAACTGGTCAGATTCAGTTCTCCGCAGCATGAAGAGACAATTGAAAAAGTGCAGAAGGGGTGACCTGAAGCATTTCGGGTATGGGTCCCTTTTGGTGTCATTCTTCCTCGAGAGGGTCCCACTATTGCGACTATAGGTAGATTGGGGTTTACTGGCCCCACATGATCCGAGAATGTTGAGGTGGTGTAACCTCATGGCTCGGCACATAACATGGCCTATAATCAAGTATAATGATTCATTTTTTGACTGGTTGAGGCCCCAGATGCTAATGATTGATGACTACGCATATGTTGGTTTGGATTTTCGAGGAGATCCGGATTTGGTCCTACCTGAGGATGCTCAGTGAGGTGACTTAGGTGAGAAGTACACATTTTGTTCTTTTATAATGTTTTTGCAAATTTTATTATATAAAATGTTTTTATGTTTATCCAAGGACTAATGAAAACATTTCTTTTGATGGCATAGATGTGGGGTCGTATCAACCTCCAGGAACGTCTCCCATTCAGAGATGAGGAGAAGCGACTCTAGTGGTAAGATGGGATGCCGAGGACTATGAGGCAGTGTAACAGAACTTAGAGGGGTTGACTGCTGATGTCCCAGACATCGCTATTGGGGAGATCCTGAGATATTATTAGCGCCATACTGTGGGTGTGTCCAAGTATCTCAGTCGACTGCTCTGTAGGGTAGCCCGAGCAGTTTTATGTCATCGTGAGCGTCATCCGTGATGCTATTTTGTGGAAGCTATGGGCTTCATATTTTTAGATTTTGATCGTTGGACAAAAACTTTTTGTAAAAATTTTTGATCGTTATATACATATATAAGTCTTCTATCGATTTATTTTGTGTTGTATAATACATGTGATGTGTGATTGGTTCATAAATGTCCCAAATGTCTATCTAACACATAATTAGCTAAGGCATTAGTCAATGTATTTAGACATCTAGGAATGTGCTGATAGTCAATATAATCAAAATAACATTCCAAGAGGTGAATTCGTAAATATACCTGTAATAAAGTAGGACTTCGGATAGCATAGACATTACTTAACTGTAGTAATACTAGTTGCGAATCGAGTCGTATAACTAGGTGGAGGATATCAATCCAAATAACATCAATCATCAATTCGATGATGATGCTATATTCTGCGATATTATTGGTCGCACGACTGAGGCACACACCTTGTAGACTGATAAGTTCATTTGTAGGTGTGTGTAAATTGCCCATGCAACAGAAGCAAGGTTCTGAGTACTACGACTAGCACCATCGACGAAGCCAATGTGGGGTAGCGAAGACTCCAACATTTGGAAACCAAGCACAACACAAGATAAGTGGTCGAGGGAAAATACCAAATAACGAAAAAGCATACTAAAGTAACACACAAAAAGTATGATACAATAAAATACAAGCACTCATGCACAGGTGATCTTAAGCATAATAATTCTTTAAGTACAACCCATTTTTGGGTTCACTCAAAGGGATACCGTCGTAGTCCACCAACTCGTAATGTCTTTTCTCCAACACTCGTCTAACGATATAAAGACCTCACCACATAGCTTCAAATTTTTCATCTCCTAGCATATCTTGATCTTATTTGTAAAGGAGAACCAGATCACCTTCGGAGAAAATGTGTGGCTTGACATGTTTGTCGTATTGGGCTTTGACGCAATTCTTCTGGGCTTCTATAACTAGGGTGGCATCGCGACGGGTTTCTTCTAGTTGCATGAGATACAATAGATGCTCTTCTTCGGCAGAAGTGTTTGGGAGAAGTTCGATGGCTAGTTTTAGAGAAGGTATCTCAAATTCAATCGACAAGATGGCTTCTAGACCATAAACTATCTGGAAAGGTGTAAACTCGGTAGAAGATTTATTGGATGTTTGGTAAGCCCAAAATGCTGAAAACAACATCGTGTGCCAACTCATTTTGTGAGTCTCTATCATTCGTCGAAGCATGGTAATGAGAAATTTGTTTATTACTTCAACTTGGACGTTGGCTTGTGGATAACAGGGTGTTGAGTTTTCATGGAAAAGACCCAAATTTTTGGTGAGTTCATACATCATGAAGTTTCTAAAGTGGCTATCGTGATCAGTAATGATAGCTTGAGGAACACAAAACTGAGCAATGATGTGATTGAATATGAATAATGTTGCATTATTTCCGGTATTGTCGAATGTTGGCATCATCTCAGCTACAATAATTTATCCATTCCCCCCAACCGAGTGAGGGTGAGATGTCATGAAATCGATACCCCATTTCTCAAAAGGACCAATGGAGACCACAGGGTGTAGAGGAGAAGGGTACGATCATATTTTGTTGTTGTAGGTTTGGCAAGCGTGGCATTTTTGGATAGCGATTATACAATCGTTGAATAAAGAAGGCCAAAAATATCATGCTCGTAAGATATTCTGGGCAGTAGCATACCCAAACATGTGACCACCACATGCTCTAGAATGGCAGTCATTCAGGGCTTTCTCGGCTTCATCAAACGTGAGGCAACGTCGAAAAATGGAGTCAATCCCACAATGATAAAGAGTATCACTGAGGATAATATACTGATGGGCTTGGTAGCGTATTCGACGATGGTCAGTTCTAAACAAATCAGGCCAGAAAGTATGAGTCTGGAGATATATGATGATATCCCCATACCAAAGGTCATCGTACCTGATCGGGAAAAAGGATTCATCAGGTAATGAATCCTCTGCTACATTTTTCGTCTCAAAACAGGGAAGGTCACATATCAATTCGGAAAACACCAAGGATTTCTTGGACTTAGTGTGTTCAAATTCTAAGTCAAACTCCTAGAGTATTATGATCCATTTGGAGTATTTTCCCCCTAGTAATTGGCGTGTAAAAATGTGTTGCATAGGTTTGCAGTTGGAAATCATAGTAGTCTTGTGTAAAAGGATATAGTGTCAGAAACGTTGAACAACTTGGACGGCGACCAAGGCCAGTTTTTCAACATGTAAATACTTGGTTTCGGTAGTCGTGAGACTCCGAATCAAATAATAAATGACATGAGAATCATGAGAATCATCATCCTGGACTAGAACCATAGCAATGGTAGAGTCTGAGGCTATGAGATACATGAAATAATCTCGACTGTAATCAGGTGGGAAAAGTAGTGGGGTACGGGTTAAGGTCAGTTTTAAAGCATCGAAATCTTTGTTGGCAGTGGTATCCCATACAAATTCAGAACCTTTCTTGAGTAGGTGAGTAAAACCAAGAGTTAACTCAGCATAGTTTGGGATGAAATGACGTAGAAAGTTTGCCTTCCCTTGCAAACTTTGTAGTTGGCAAAGTGAGGAATGAGGAGGGATATTGAGAATCACCTTGACCTTCAAAGGATATACCCTGATCCCTTGACATGAAACAATAAATCCTATAATTTGGCCGGATTCTACACAAAAAACACATTTGTGGGGATTCAAGCATATATGGTAAAACCAACAGCGAAGGAAAATGGCACGGAGGTGTGTTGGATGATCTACACAGCACATGGAATGAGCTGGTAAGTCATTGAGATATGGCTGCACAATGTGCTTTATGTCATGAAAGGCATAAGACATAACACATTGAAAAGTTGTGCCGACATTCTTTAAACCGAATGGAAGTTTCCGGTAGGTGAAAGTCCCCCAAGGACAAATAAAAGTGGTCTTGTGCTGGCTGTGGGTACGATATTGATTTGATTATATCCATAGAAACCATCCATCAGAGAGAATATTTCACTTCCAGCACAATCGTCGACGATCTGGTCAATGAAAGGGGTAGGAAAGTTGTCTTTAGGACAAGATTTATTAATGTCTCTATAATCAACACACACGTGGATCGTACCTTGTTTCTTGTTAATCATAACAAGATTGGAAAACCAGTTAGTTAGAGCCATAGGGTAAATAAAGACAGTTTTGAGAATTTTCTCAACTTCAAGCTTGATAGCGGCTGCTTTACGTGGGTGGACCGGACAAAGTCGTTTTCGGACGGGTTTAGCGCCAAGGTATGTCTTAATCTCGTGTAAAACAATGTCGGGGTCAATACCCAGTATTTCTTCATAGATCTATGTGAAGACGTCAAAAAATTCTTGGAAAAGAGACTTGTAGGTGACAACTTCGTCATGTGAACACGAAGCTCTGATATGCACATTTTTGACAAATCTAGGTTTTATGGATATGTCGAGGGGGATGGTGGGTGAGATATTACTTTAGTTCCCTTCGTAGAACATATTGTGTGTAGACTCAGGAATGGTAGAAATGACGACAATGATCGATGGGGTCAAGATCCGTTGGTAACTCTCAATGGCGTGTTGTTATAGGAAGAGGATGGAACGATAATGTCCATCGTCCCAAGGGGTATCTTCCATGGACATAAAAAACATAATCATCTTGTCCGTAGGAAAAATGATGCATAATGGATCCGAAGATGAATCACCAAGAGAGGGGGTAGAAGGGGTTGTCGATTTAATGGATTGATAAGCAGATTCGACCAGACTCAAAGGCATTTGGTCGCCATAACGAAGATGATCGCTGAGGTTGGGTACTATCCACAGGTCATAAGATGCAGGGGTTTCTTGAACAGAGGTGGAAATCATATTGATCGAGGCAATGAACGGATGTGTAACATCGGGTGGTGGAATGGGAAAAGTACCCATCAAAGAGGAATCTTTAAGAAGACCGACACCGACATTCTCATATCCAGGGGGTGTTTTTGCAATGAAAGGTACATTGTCGGTATGTGCATCAGAGTGAAAGAAGGCTAATTGGTCCACTGTAATTACTTTTCCTTGATGTGGGAAAAGTATGACACGAAAAATATTGGACACAACTGCACGCATGGAATTGATCCAGCTACGGCCAAGTAGAAGGTTGTAATCGAGAGGAGCATCAAAGACCTCAACTTCAACGTTGACCGTTTTGCCTTCTAACGTAATAGGCAATGAAGGGAGGACACCGTAAGGATTAAAACCAAAGCCATTGAAGGCTTTGAGCATGCTGTGGGATTCAGTTAAAGGAGGAGAGTCGATGGCTTTCCAGCAGGTAATAGACATAACACACATCAAGGCACCCTCATCAATAATTGTTCTACAAATGTTCTTGTCGGAGACAATAACTTGTATTTGGAATGAGAGTTGAGGGGGTAACCGTGGAATGTGATATTCCAAGTCAAACATTATTAAATTTTTATCGGTAGGGCCGATTCCACCAATAGCTTTCAACAGTGCCTTCCCTTGTATAGGACAACTCTAAAGGACTTCGAGGGCTGACATCGCGGACGGTGCTTGGGCCAGATCTTTGACAATACTGTAGTTCTGGGAAACACGTGCATGAGGATTGAAAGCAAATTTTTGGACAACACCCTTTGGGGGAGGGAAAAGAACTGTATCTAGGCTCAGTCACTCAAGATGAAGAGGATTGTTGGTAGGTGGAGTCGTGGGAGATGGTTGGACCAACGAAGGAGGTATTTCATCAACCTTCTCTTTGGAGGAAGAATAATCTTTGGCTCGAGTGGTAAGTGTGATGTCATTCTTCTTTGAATCACCTGTACACATTAAGACATAGGATGTAATGGAGGGGGAAGGTTTGTCATGAATGACTAATTGGGCCTGTTGTTGAAAAGGGAAGGGTGGTGACAACATGACCGAAGTAGGCGGTTTCGGGGTCCCTCGAAGGAACTTAGTAACCTCGGCTCGTCTTGGACAATCCTTAGTGTAGTGATCATCACCACAGATAAGACAAGGGTATCGAGGTTTGTGCTATCCTTATCGTCAATAGGTTGTGTTTTGGTCTTCTTAGATTGTGGATTATTTTTATCCTCCTTGTTCTTACCCTTCCCTTTTTTGGATTTATTTTTTTCTGTGGGGGTAGATTGAACAGAGTTCACCTCAAAAGTCTTGCCGATGGGAGGGGTAGGGGACAAAGAATTTTGAACATTAGAAGAAACATATTTGGGGTTGTTTCTAGAGGCTTGGACGGAATGGGGTTGGGCATGGAAAGTGCCAATCACATCGTCAACTGCATGAGAAGCAACATGAGTAGTTGAAGTAGAAGAAGTAGAAGGATGAGGTGTGTCAGGGAGTAATTCATAAAGAGTACTCGTTTGTGAGTAAACGAGGTCGAGGTATTGAGCACGACTGATCACCTATTCTTCTATGACAACTCCACCCATGGAGATGTCATGAGCGATGTAATTCACGAATGATTTCGTGAACCACTCTGACAACAACTGATCAGGAAGTTTGAGTTTGATGAGACGTCGTCTCCATCGCCAATCATGAATGTGATAAGAGATATGAGTGGCTTTGGTTTGTTTGAAAGAACTCAAAATTTCAGTTCCCATTTCATAGCAGATTGGTAACTGGTAGTGGGTGAGGAAAGCCATAGTGAGGGTGTTGAAGTCGGTGAAGAAGACTTGTGGTAATTTTATATACCACTTCACGGCAGAACCTGTGAGAGTTTGTTGAAAAAGGCATAAACAAATAGAGTCATCCATTAAAGAGTTGGATGAACACTAAAGGTGAAAAGTCATTACATGATTGTTCAGGTCCTCTCCTGGTTTACCATCGAATTTAGGGATGTTGGATGGTAGTTTGGCCAGTATCGCAGGCCATTGAGGAGAATGACGGATCAGATCATTTAAAATTCTCGATAGATCAGGGAGGTCCAGGGTGGCTAAGAAGGGTAACTGTCTATTCACATGTGGGTACTGGTGACTTTGGGGAGGGAGCCCTGTAGGTATACCAGTGGGACCATAAGCAGTTTTCATATAATGCAAAGATCCGAGTAGATTCGGTTGTTGGTGTGGAGGCAAGTAATTTATAGGGTTGTATTGGTTGGGTTTGTTCCCTTAAATAGGGGTGTAGGGTTGAGCGTTCGATCCCCAAATAGGATTGGACATACCTGGATATGGTTGGCCTATACTAGGGGGTATGAAGGAGCTAGCTTGAGGCGGTTGGCCCCCATTTGAGTGAGGATTATTTTGGATAAGATAGTTCCAATACTGGGCCAAGGATGGAGGTATGTTTTTTACATAGGGTGGGGTAGGTGGGGGTTGCCCTCCAATTGGGGGTTATGTCCCAATTGGGATTTTTCCTACAAAAGGGGATTGGGTTTGGCCTCCTTGGTGAAATTGTCCACCAACAAGAATCTGGTAATTAGGTGTGAAAGATGGGATGGTGCCACTAGGGTCGGTGCCTCCTATAGAGGATGGAAGAGGTCCTCTGAAAGGGGGTCGAGGAAGTGTCAGAATGAAACTAGGAATGAGATGGTGCCCAGAAGGAGTGGAAATGCCAGGAGTCCCAGATGGGATTTGTGTAGGAGCGGGAATAGAAGCATTCAACGCATGATATCCAGGGGGAAGTGTTGGGGTGAATCTAGGTGAAATTGGCATGCCAATGGGAGCTTGGCTAGATATCGTAATTCTGGTGTGAGGATGTGTAGTATCTGGTACCATTGTTTAATGGACCTTTTGTAGGGGGATAGTCAAGATGTGGTTGGTTGGCGGAGCGTCTGAACTAGGAAAATAATAGACAGTAGTAAAAGGTATCGCGTCTGGACCAGATGTTTCGGGCAGCTTAGGTGTGACAGTGATATCAATGCTTTCTCCTGAGCCAAAGAGATCCTGTCTAAAAATTCTAGTAGTCCAAAAAGGATCTTGACCCTCGGGTCCTGTGAAAGGTCTGGTTGGTAATCCAGAAGACTCAACAACTATTTCTCCAAAATAATTCACTCAAACAATACATCTCACATAGTCGAGAGGAAGTCATAAGTCCTCTCGAGAATTGGCAATTCAGAACAATTCTAAAGAGTTAGTTCTTTCCACTTGTGGAGTGGAAATGTCTTGGACTTCACTCTGTTGAGGAGATCCCTTCGGTGAGTTGGTAGGCAAGGTTTGAGAACCTTCAAGATCTTCTGGGGGTAGGCCTTTCATTCTACGTGAACGATGTGGAGGGTCAATTGTGATCAAGTTAAAATCTTACGAAATAAATTCTATGGCCAACTTCGGTAAACAAACAACACGTGCTAGTAAAATCTAGGAATCAAAACCAGGAAAATAAGACCTTCCAATTCCAAAGTCACTAGTTGGTGATGAAATCCAACGTCGTGACGACGAGACAAGAAGGGGTTGGGTGAGGGTGGAAAAGTTACATTGACAACCTACTTAACAGACTTAAACCCTGGTGCAAGATCTGACACATAATCATGGGTATACCCTCCAAGGAGCTCGAGTGAGTTTGGATAACATCGATTCTAGGTACTGTGAAGACTTACCCCTTCATAGTCACCTTGTGTAAGACCATAAGAATATAGGCTACTAAGGTTACCACAAACAACAATGATGCCTGGGGAAATAGTCGAGAATCCGATCCACACGCAAGGGCACGGTATCTAGCCCAAAATCAACTTGAGAGGCTTCCACTGATCATTGTGGGTATACCTTCAAATGACCCCCATAATATGTGCAATCTCTACACCAAGATCAACAAAGCAGGGTGAGTAACTTTGTCAATCTCAATGCTACCTCAGGTTTGACCCTTGTGTGAGAAGGGATTCCCAGGAGAAAATGCTGCAAATGGAATTTGACACTCCTTATCACAAGATACTATTGTGTGTTTTGTGCTTTGGAGAGTGTGTCTCACTACCTATTCCAAAGCTTTAGCCTAGCTAATGTTGGTGCAAAAGATCACTAGAAAAGTTGTTGGTTGAATTTTAAAGTTGCGCAATATTATTAAAGGTTGTTGTTACACAAAAAGGAGATGAAAATGAAACCGATGTTGTGTAAGACTCTGACCCAACAATGCGTAAATAGGGATGAATGATACAAATTTCCGTTCGATGAATTATATCTACATGAGGGAAAGAGGAGTTTTCTGAAACAATGCGAACTACGATGTACAATCTTTCTTGAAATGTAATATCAAACAATCATGAACAATGCAAATTCCCTATTCGTTCTCTTTCAATATTTGAATGCCAATATTTTTTGAATAAATGATTGCTTAAAAAAAAAAAAAAGACAAAAAAAATCTTTAATTTTTTATTAGAAACCAAGCAATAGGGATGGAACTAAGAAAAAGTAAGCAACCAATGAAAATGAAATATTCAACAAACACCCAAATCGATCTTTCAATGGAGATAAAAATAACAAACTGACAAGACGAGTCTCTTCAAATGCACATGGACAACAATTTTCCAAGTAGTAAGCAATCTAAAAGGACAATTAATCCCAACTTTTAATCCAATCAAAGGCTCTCGACCAAACAAGCACTCAGATTTCAAAATCAGAGATTATACCCTTGTTAAGAAAATGTCAAGAGGTAAAAATTGAGAAAAAATGATCAAGAAGAGTTTTCGATTTCTGAAAACTAATCATTCGCAAGATTTGAAGTCAAGAAACAATCAATCACTGGCAAAAGAAGTTCTTCCTAGACAAACAAACAAATCTGGGCATCTGAAGACACAAAAAGACCTAATCCAAAGTTTTTACAGGTGAGTTCATAGTCTAGTAGTGGGGTACAGTGCGACAATTAGGGATTCTCACAGCCTAGACACAGGCAGGGTGCAAGAAGGTCACACTGAACTAAGCACTAGGGTGAGAAATTCAGTGATTCTAGAAGGCCACAGAAAGGTACAATGCGAGAAGGTTTGTAATCAAGCAAAATTTGGAAAAAGGACAAAACTTTTGAGTGAACTTCTGGATCTAGAGAGTCTGTAAGGATCTCCTAAAGACTCAGAGATTGATTGGTAATGAAAAAGGGTAGGTCAAGAGAAAATGGCCAAGAAAAAACAACAAAATGGGTTGTATCCCCAGTGGAGTCGCCAATTTTGTTATTGGATAAATTGGTAGGTGCAGACACTAACTGGTCTCCCTAGATCCACCTGGATCTAGAACAAAACAGGACATGACATGACTCTTTCTCTAAGTTGCAGTCATTGAATCTACTACTAAGAAGGAATGAGTGACATACCTTTATATCGCTTCCTTATGTCTCTGTTGTTCCTACTTCGCTCCGGTGCTCTTGTGAAATCAGATCCAAGACAACACAAACCAACCAAAGTGATGATAACAAAGTATATTAAATGTCAACCTATGCATATGATCAAGGAGTTATGCAATAAAATAAGAGTGATTTTATGGGAAAGGGACATGTTGTTGTATTATATTAAGTGAAAGTAGAATATACAACCATATTGCCTTGATGTCGCAAGATTCCTTTTAGTGATCCTTGGTTCCAACACACACACTTGCTCTACACTTGCATGAATAAGATCTAGTACAACTTGATAGAAAAATAGAGTCTTCAAGCTTCAATCCAAACATAGTTCTTCACACAATTCTTTCATCAATTCTCCATTCAATCTTGCTTAACCTCTTCCTTGAGAAACCTTTCATTATATAGGAGAAGGAGAGATGGTTAAAGGAATGAGGAAGATCCCACTAAATCTGAGAAGTCAGTAGGATGCCAACCATGCAAATGTCAACTCATTTTCTAGAAGATACTCTTCTAGAACCTTCGTAACTTCCTCTTCCTTTCAATCTTCGAAACAGGTTCGCACCCTACCTATAGAGTAGACTGGGAACACTTCACAGGCTAGGTATAGGGTTGCCTGTGAGAATCGAGATTTTCGTACCCTGCAACATAGTCAACCTGTGAACTCATCTTAAAAATATGTTATGTGGAAGAATACAACAGTCACTTTTCTCAGGCAAAAAGTCCTTATGAGAGCCTGAACACATAACTGTAGAGACATCACCAGAGTGACCAAAATAATGTGTAACAGTGTGGTGAGAAGAAATTATTCTACATAGATTGTGAAGAGGAGGAAGAACAAGAACAAGAACAAGAACCATCTCAAGATGAAAATGTAGATGAGATTTCTTATGAATAGTTCCCATAATATCGTGTAATGCATTGGCTGGAATTAACACTCCTCAAACCCTCAAGATCGAAGGATATATCAGAAAGAAAAAGGTAATAGTCCTAATTGATTCTGGTAGTACTCATAATTTCATTCATTATAAATTATCCAAAGCTCTCAATTTCTTTGTATATCCATCACCTGAGTTTCAAGCAATGATTGCAGATGGAGGAACTATCAATTTCTCAGGAAAATGAAATAAGATCAATCTTACTATGAGGGAATATGTAATGAATATTCCAATGATTACTATACCCATGGATGGTGCTGATGTCGTACTAGGAATCCAATGGTTATAATCATTAGGAACAATGGATTTTAATTTTCAAGAACTTTTCATGAAATTTTCATTGGAAGGAAAAGAAATTGAGTTAAGAGGTATCACAGGGAAACCTAGTAAGGTGATAAGCTCCAATGGCATGACAAAATTATTGAAAAAGGGGCATCAAGGTGTAATTGCACAACTATGCTCACTATATGTTCAAAAATCTAAGCCATCTATTCCCATAGATCTCCAAGGGATCATTGATAATCATTCCAAAGTATTTGAAGATATTCCCAAAGGTCTTCCACCCACTCGAAATCATGACCATAATATTCGACTAATTCCTGGGAGCATTCCTCCTAACATCAGGACATACAGATACCCTTATGCCCAGAAGACTGAAATTGAGTTCGTGGTTGAAGAAATGTTAGAGGTTGGAATTATTATACCTAGCCAAATTTCCTACTCTGCAACGGTGGTAATGGTATTCAAGAAATATGGCTCATGGCATATGTGTCCAGATTATAGAGAGTTCGACAAGATCACTATTAAATATAAGTTTCCCATTCCCATCATTGATGAATTGTTAGATGAACTACATGGAGCAATCTATTTCACAAAGTCAGATCTCCATTCAGGGTATCATCATATTAGAATGAAGGAAGAAGATATCCCAAAACAACATTCTGAACTCATGAAGGCCATTATGAATTTTTGGTCATGCCTTTTGGCCTTACAAATGCACCTTCCACATTCCAAGGGTTGATGACTTCCATTTTCAAGCACTTCCTTCGAAATTTTTTGTTAGTATTTTTTGATGATATACTAATCTATAGCAATTCTTGGGAGGATCATGTGTGACATGTTGACAAGGTGCTACAACTACTAAAGGAGAAACAACTATATTCCAAACCATTCAAATTTTTCTTTGGGGTGAAGGAGGTAGAGTATTTGGGTCATATTGTATCTCATGAAGGTGTCAAGGTAGAACCTAACAATATTAAGGCCATGATGGACTAGCCGATTCCCAAAACATTGAAGAATATTAGAGGATTTTTGGGTTTGACAGGTTACTACCACAAGTTTGTTCGACACTATGGAAGAATAAAAACACCTTTAACGACACTAACTAACAAGGATGCATTTTCATGGACTCTAGAGGCAACTAAATATTTTGAACAACTTAAAGAGGTGATTTGCAAAGCTCCTATCTTGACCACTCCAGACTTCACAAAAACCTTTATTGTGGAATGTGATGCCTCGAGAAATGGAATTGGTGTTGTCCTAATGCAAGAAGGAAGGCCCCTGGATTTTGAAAGTCTGCCACTCAAGGGAAAGGACTTACAAAAACCCATTTATGAGAAGGAAATTATGGCAATACTACATGCATTGAAGAAATGATGCCCTTACCTAATATCTGACTGTGACTGATGGAAGATGGAAGGTGTCACTGCTGCAAGATCAGGAAAATGGAACTGCTAATGTTGCTGCTACTATAACTGGATCATGGGAAATGAAGGAATTTGAAATGATACTACTGGATCATGAGAAACGTGGAAGGAAAATAATATGGAACTGTGGTACTCTCATAGATCTAAAATCAAACTGCTACAACTACTGAGGGGGTCATGAAAAAGTGTATAGTCTTCACCCGCTTCAAAACCGATGGTACAATTCTCATCATGCGAATGAATGTGTCGATGTCGAGCATGAAGAGAAATCATTGGATTACCATCCATTGATGAATGTCATTAACCAATGCAAGACAAACTCACCAGTGATGTCAATGAGTGTCAAGGTACTCGAGTACATATTGTGAAGTGCGAATAGATGGGATGATGTCGAGCCACTTGCAAGACCTAACAATCAAGGGACATTGATGTATTCCCATGATTGCTAGCGAGAGAGCTTTCCATTAAGGCATGCAAGCCTCAAGGTACTCAAAAAGGAAATCTAGTCTATATCCCAGATAAGGTGTCGAGGTCGATGGGGGAAAGACTGTTGAAAGGTGGGCCTTAAGGAATCCCACATCAGTCAACACGAGTTTATAAAAATATTGGTAGGACTATAGATGTAAAGATATAAGTAGCAATAGGGTTTATGGCAAGGAAATGTAATCATGGAAAAGGGAGTTTGTTTTATTCAGAAGGAAAACTGGAAAGGAAAAAATGAACTGAAAAAGATAAAGGAAATGGTGTATGCAACTCATAAAGATAGGCATGTGTGAAGTCATGAAAGTTAAGGTAGTGGAAGATGGCTTCAACACCAGGGATGACCAATCGGCTTTGAAGGAGAAATAGGATAGTGTCTCATCATGAAATTTGGCAAAATGTTGAAATATGGGTATCACAGCATGGTGTATCAACATGGTTGTTGTGTAACAACAAAAATCAAGGTGCACAAAAAGTTTTTGCGTAACAACAAACATCAGGATGCAAAAAAATTTTCTATGTATCAAAAAACATCAAGATGCACAAATTTGTTTTGTGTATCAACAAAATGTTGTTATGTATCAGCAAACGTCATGATGTTTTGGATGAGTAACAACTCCTTCAAGATGTCTAGAAAACATGTTTTTTTGAAAAATTTTGTGATTCCTGAAGATTACTGTAGCATGGAATGCGATCGACTGTGAACCTGAAAATCTCAGTACAAATTCCTGCATAAAAACTGTGAGATTTGCAAAAAACATATCATGTAGAAATAAGTGCAAATGCAGCAAATCAAAGAAATATTATGCATTTTTTTACATATTTCCCTTGCATACTTATTTATCTGGGCTGTATCAAATATTCCCATGTGCATAATAATTAGTTGTTGTGAATTGTCACTAAAGTCCTGGGATATTAAATATGTTGCTTGTCAAATTTACCCAAGAAATTAGTCAAGCTGCTCCCTTGATTTTAATTGTTTTTCAAATTGGTCCATTTGTGCTATTTGCAATCCACTGGGGATGAAATGTACATGTTATATAGGAACCACCCTCTTCCCATGGAGGTCTAGATACTAGATCTGTTGGCCAATGCATTCCTCGTCTCTCCTTCTCAACGAGCAAAAAATTATGAGCACCAAGTATTAACGTTTTTCTCCATATCTATTGATGCTTATAGGAACGGGGTGAATGGGGAAGCAACAATGTCTCCGCTTCCTTGAGTGATATAAAAATGAATATGATAAAGAGTCAGAGACAAATAATAACAGAATGGATATATTAGAGTTCCCAAGGTAAGTGTTTCCCGTTCTTCAAATCTATCGATGGAAATTCATCAGTGAACATCCTCCATCATTGAACATCACACAGACTGCCCATTCCACTGCACGTAGAGTACCTTCTCACTGTCTTTGAAACAAAGGAATGCCTCTTACAAATGCATCTCATGCACCTTTTCTTCATCATCAAGCCTAACTCAATCAAATGAACCAAATCGTCATAAACTCCTATATGTCTGTATATTGGGCACCTAGCACATTGATTGGCCACTTTCAACCCTTCAATTGTTGGTATTGATGCCCCTGTGCATGCACAAATGTTGCAGAAAACATGTCCACATCCCAATGTAACATGATCAAACATTGTATCCAGACAAATAGGGCATGTCAAGTTAAACTCCAATTTCACAAAATCATGTAATAAGCATTTAATAACAGGATCACTGCCAGTAAATTCACATGAGCATTCAAGAAACATTTCACCAATATGTCGATGCTCCGAATCTCTTGTGTTGATCTAAAACACAATCAATTCAATTAACCATGGCAACTTCAATATCTCTATGTGCTTCACTTGTAACTTTGTCTTGAAGTTCCGTCCATTGAATGAGCTATGTATTTTGTCATACTTTTCAGAATCTTTCGAATCACAATGGCATTCATGGCCACATAGCTGACTAGGTGCCAGCCTTCTCGGATCATTGCCTCATGATCATCGAAAAATAAATGTTTAATATGCCAGATATATCTTTGAAAAATAGAAGCAAGATGCAGATGCAACATACGTTTGGCATGGGAATTGAAGTAACCCACTACAACCGATACTTCTTTTGTAATCTCGTAAAAGAAAATTTTGTCAGGACAGATTGGGCCAATCACCCATCAGTCAAACATATCTACCATTGCATGGTGCGTGAAAACAAAAAATGGTTTGTCTTCCCTTTACTCCATTAAATAGTTTAGCCCGTGTAGTGCAAGTTGCACATCAGTCTCTCTATCATGAAAGCGACACCAGAATAGTCATCTGTTGCTGAACATATTTTGGGATATCAACTAAAACAGGTCTCGACCTCCCAGATGTTGTGAGACAAAAGGATTCTCTGATGACTTGGGGGATATCATCAATATCCATGATTGTGCTCTGTTATATCCCTAGTGACCTCCACAATGGAGGCTACCCTCCACAATGGAGGCTACCCTCTGACAGTCAATTAACAATCATTCAATGTTGGCCATTTGTGATGAAAACAATACTCAAGTTGACACCTCTGCAAATGCAATGTGCATGTACAAACTGATTGGAAGACATCATCCTGTACATTAGTATTTGATTGCAAGTCACAATTCATATTTTCCTTCCAAAATGTCGATTAAGAAGCCATGATTATTACTCTTGGATGTTTGAGCAGTTTGAGCTGGTTTGTTTTTTATGGTTGGTGTAGCCTAAAAAAATCAGGAATGTATTATGTGGCGAGAAAGAATACTACCCAGGTTAACAGATTGGTAGTTGTCTCATGGCCTAAAGAAAACCCATTGCTTAAAATTGCTCAAACTTTATTCACCAGCTGTCATAAGTGCCAAAAATTATAAAAGGCAGATATGATGTCGAATCCGTTGCCAAAATGCTTACGGTTATTGACACCAAAACCAGAAGGGAAGGTAGACACTTGGCACACAACTTCAAAACAAAAAGAATGGTAATTTCTTGATCGGGCATGATATTTAATGTTAGCTGCCACCTCTAAAGCTTCTTTGGATATAGGATGAGCCACAGTTGGAACAACATAAAGATTTCCCGTCAAAGAGTCATTTTCCTCAGTTGTCGGTGCCATAACCCTGGTCTATGCTTCTATTGGAATGGATCCAATACTCAAAGACTTCCGAAGGAAATGCAATTCAAAAATCCTCTTTGATCTTCGTAGAAATGCTTCAAAAATAAATGTGGCGAATGGTGCATTAAAGTTGATAAAACCGAAATTCAAGAGGACTGAGATCTGTGCAATCTTACTCACGGATTTGCAAGATTTTCTACCGCCATGAAGGGAGAAAATTGATACACTGAAAAATCATCACCGAGATCTGCGTTTGACGAGTTACAATCAAACACACCAAGCTCTAATTGATCAAGTAACCTGATGACTGGTGAGATTTTTTGAGGCTTCAGAGAAATTACATGAAATTTACTTTGTTGAATAATCTCATTCTGTGACATCTCATGAACTTCAAATGTTGTTTGTAGTACTTGGAGACATAACTCCTTGGTCCCTACCAATCCTTCAAAATTGACAGAGTGTGCTGCAAAAGCCATCTTTGCATATGCAAAAGATTCAAGCAAAGCAAAACCAATCTAGACAATACTTGGTATAATATGGTCTCGTAAAAAAACTGCTATATTGAACCACTTGCAACAATGCTTGCTCAAGAGTTTTTGCAGTGTGCAAATACTTCTCTTACAACATCTGGAAGCCACCTACAGTCTCTACAAACTACCTGTAACAGTTCAAGATCCATGCTTCCAAGGGTTTCCATTCCAAAGCTTTAAGTTAGACCTAGATTGTAGCCCTGTTGTGAAAGACACATTCACAATAACCCTTCAAGCTCTTGAAATAGATTCAACCCTACAGGACCAGGGAGTTTTGTTTTCTGACTACAACTAGCTTGACTTGAATATGGAAAAGATTATGAATCATTGCCTGGAGACTTCTTTTCCGATACAATTAAATCTATTATGGCTTTAGTTGCAGCCATGTATGCAGCTTCTTCCCATCCAAACATTGACATATGAAGGTCACAGCTCATCTGAAAAAGTGGGCATACAACTCTGATAATAGAGGAAGAAGATATGGAAAAACAAATCTAAGTACTCCAAGCGAGCAGCATGCTACAACAGCAGATGTGGATACTGCTGAAAACCCGATCCATTTTGTTGTTTTGCAATAAAATCCGATTCGATTGGTCAGGATTGAGATCCATTCAGAAAATCAGAGAGCTAAACAACAGTCTACACATAATTTCCAAATAATTCAGAGACTAGGTGTTAGGGCATGGATATTGCAGGTGTGGCATGGGCAGTGAAACTTCAATCAAAAGTTCCAGAGATAGTTCAGACCGCAAAAGGATTCAACAATAGTGCAGGGAAAAGGAGAAAAACAGACTAAAGGATAAATGCACTCTTCAGATTTCTCGTCTTTCTCAGTAATTTGTTCTCAGTACAATAGGTTTGGGGCATCATATGATTAATACTCATGTCATGTCCAGTGTATTGTTTTTGTTTTTTTGCAGGTTTTAGAATGGAAGACAGGAAGCACAATTCAATCAATCCCAATCATAGTTCAATTTTGTTATAATTTATTAGTTTTTCTTCTTCTTGGCCTAAGCCAAACAATGCACCTTAAAACTGCAGATCTAGTAGATGTGAAGACTTCAATCTAAATGATCATGTTGTTGTATTGTTTCATATTTTATTCATATAAGGAAAAAAATATGGTGGCTCAAAGTAGAAATAACTCAGACTAAGAAGACATGGTTCAATCGATCACAAAACGACACACAAAGTTCATCTAGAAAATGAAAAACAACAAAAGTGTTGGCATGAAATTGTTCAATCATTGTTACAGCAAAAACATCATTGTTTCAGCAAGTAAAATTTCACTATAATAGGCATTGAAAATGTCATTGTACCAGCATGTTGTAACAACATGTAAAATTTTCACTGTATCAACATCCTGTAACAACCTGTAAAAAACAATTTCGCTGTATCAACATGTAAAAATTGTGTCGTTTCAGCATAGAAAAATTTAGGTTTTATTATGTTTATTGTTAAGCATGTTTGCAAGAACATTCATTTCTAAAATCTAAATCATCCCTATTTTTTGATCCTCGTGATCGCTTGAAGCGCGAAGGAGAGCATACTTATTCTAAAACAATTAGAGAAAAAACGTTGTTTTATTCGTTAGCCTACCTACTCTATGCTAATTAGAATTAAAAATTGGTTACGTGTAGGAAAAATTCCAATGGATCCAAGCATGAAATAGTAACAAAAATATATTAATGTGCAATTTTTCAATTGAAAGATAGAAATTTACATGAATAAATGAATTTTGTTGCTGTAACGACAAACTAACTAAATAAAAATAAAAACAAAATTTATCTAAACGAGTACTCACCTGGAACCATTGCTCAATATAGATTTCGTAGGCGTGTTTTTCCTCACTCGGATCTTGCTTTAACTCTTCTTCATATTCCTCAATCTCCTGCTTGAGTGTTTTTTCATCATCTAATGTGTAGGAGTCTTCAGATCCTGAATCCTCGTTTGTTGTTGGAGGAGTATTTGAATCTTTAATTGTTGTCAAGATCTCCTCTTCCAGAGAAGAGGAGATCGTGACTTTCACGAGGATCTAAGTGAGTAGTTCCAAGATGACACTCATTGTTAAAACATATTGAAAAAGAAGGTTCTTACAACACCCAAATAAAAAATAAATAAAAAACACATGAAACATACTCTTGTTGAAACACATACTCTCCACCGTTGCGGAAATCATACTTGCATAAATTAAAATTCACACTCTAGAGCTGGAAGGGAGAACATGAGGAGTCTCCACTCAAGTAGCTTCTATGACCCCTTACCAACACATGCAGACACACTTGCAGGAAATCAAATTAAGCTTCAATCCATCGTGCTTCCTCGACAACGAAGCCAAAATGATAGGCAGAAATATTGTCGTTTAATTCTGTTGTAGTATTTTCCCAGCTATTTAATTTGTCAATTCGAGGTTCATAGGCTTATGAAGCACACACATTATATATGCAGGATCAAATTAGAAGTAATCTAATCTAAATTGTTGAAATTAAATTAATCTAGGAAAGCATCGAAATTGCATAAGGGAAAAACAATACAACATGTGAAGAGTTGAACGACAAATGACATATGTGAGCTCACACAATATATCAATCTCAAATTATATTACAGGAGTCAAATGACAAAGCATGAAAGAATAACAATGAAAGAATCAAAGCAAATAATCCCCTTCTCATTACAAGAATAAATTATGAATTACATGATCTCTCCCTACAACTCCCCCAAATTATGAATAACATCCTCCAATTATGAATAACATGATGAATAACTCCCCTTCATGAAGAGAGAGAACTCTCTTATATACA
>ML842332.1:22511-39753 GCA_009831015.1 Picea engelmannii | reverse complement strand
CTTGAGAGTCCACTAAGAATTTTCTTGAGAGCCAATGCATCATTCTTCTTTCCTTCCCTTTGAGTTGCAAACTTTGACTTGTTCTTCAACGAAACATATCCACCGATGGTTGCCTTCCAAATAGTTGCTCCCATTGTCTTCAAATACACTCTCATATCTATTATCCAAGTAGAATAGTTTTCCTCGTCAAGGATTTAAACTTCATCATCCATTTGTGTGTCTGTGGATCTCCTTCAAGCTTGTTAAGGCTTGTAGTGAAGGCCCGCTCTGATACCAATGAAACCGCATCAATCCATCTTCATCATGTATCAATGACAACTCATTGAGCCATCTTCACCTATGCATTCTCATCAAGGACAATACATATTATATTACATCAATCATCAATCAATCAATCCTTTGACATCAATCAATCACTTGACATCAATCAATGACATCAATCAATCAAACCATTGGCATCAATGACAACATGATCCAACACTCCTCGTCACATCATTTGGCTCTTCGTTTGCGTCTTGCCACAATTTTATTACTGGAAGAGCTATATTAATAGGGAGAAAAACATCGGTGCTATAAAACATTTGGAAAGGAGACATGCCTATTGATTTCTTAGTACCGATATGGTTTTCCCATAAGGTGTACTTTAGGTGGACATGCCAAGCCTTCTTATTTTTCGTTAATACTTTCTTGACTATATTCATCAAGATTTTGTTGGACGATTCAGCCAACCCATTTCCCTGAGGATAATAAGTTGTAGAATGCCCCAGCACAATGTTGTACTTTTGAAAAAAAAAATTCATTGCCATAGATTTGAATGCCTGAGCATTATCTGTAACTATTTTCCAGGGACAACCAAATTTGGATAGGATATTTTCCTCCAAAAAGTTTATAAATATCGAGTCTGTGGCATTTCAAGTTGGAATGGATTCCACCCATTATGTGAAATAATCGGTAGCATTCGGGATCCACTTGTGTTGGGTGCTTGATTACGGGTGGATTTCTCCAATGAAGCCCATACCCCATTGTTGGAAAGGAGATTTCGTTTTAACTAGGACCCAAGGTAGTGCAGGGAGATTTTACTTGCCAGAGAACAGTTGGCAAGGGTTGCAAGCTCTGAATTTAGCATTCACATCAGTGAATAATTTCGGCCAATAATATCCAGCTCTCTGGATCTTGTAGGTTGTGGCCCTCCAGGCGTGATGTCCTCCACACACTCCCTTGTGAAATTCATTTGTGATATCCTTTGTTTCAAGTTCGATTAGGCAACATAGCAACAAAACTAAGGGGTCTTTCCAGTACAATTGTCCCTCAATAATACAGTACTTAATTGCATGTAGTTTTAATGTTTAGGCCTTTGATGGAGTCATATCACTCGAGAACTGAAGAGTTAGGAGATATGCAACGATATCACGGTACCAGTCGAAAGAAGAATATTTTTCTTCGATATGAACTGCGAGGTTTTGGTCATCAAGCTCTCCCATGTATGAAATAGACTCATGCAATTCTAGGTGGTTTATCCAAAGTGCTCTGAAATTCAACTATGCTAATAATTTTTCCAGGCCTTGACCTTGAACCAACTTGGTCAGTTTAACCTCTAGATCGAACTCTTGAATATTGGATAACCACCAACCTCTCCTACCGTCATTGTCCGGTTGTACCAATATATCTTTGACAAAGCTCGTTGGCACATAGGCGATTATTCTGGAGTGCAATACATATGTTCTGAAATATTTGAGGGCTTTCACCATCACGTAGGATTTCTTTTCCAGTATGTCATATCTGGTTTCGGCTTCTATGAGACTTTTGTTGAAAAAATCTATCGATTGTTCGAAACCTTCTTCATTCTTTTGCAGGAGTACAGTTGTGATAGTATGCTCAAATGCGAAAGAGAAGATTTGAAATTATTTAGTATAGTCAGGACCAGCCAATACTGGAGCTTCGCTTGTAGATTTTTTAACTCATTTGAACAACGCTTTAACCTCGGTGGTCCATTTGATTTCACTATCTTTCTTCAGCATATCTGTGATCAATTTGACAATTTCAGCAAAGTTAGGGATAAATCTTCTTAAAAAAATTATTTTCCCTAAAAAGGATTGGATTTTTTTTTTATTTCTAGAAATGTTTATTGTATCAATAGCCTCGATTCTCTTGGGATTGACTTTAATTCCTTCTTTTGAAACTATATGACCCAAAAGTTTTTCTTCTTGCATAGCGAAATGAGACTTTTTTGGGTTAAGAGACAAACCAAATTTCCTGCATTTTTCAAAGGTTTGTTTGAGATCCACCAGATGTTATGCATCAGAATTCGAGAAGACTGTTAGATCATCCAAGTAAATAAAAAAAAACTTATCCCTCTCACCGATGAAAGCTATGTCCATTTCTCTTTTAAAGGTGGCCTGTATGTTCATCAAACCAAATGGCATTTTGTCATACATGAAAGTTCCCCACGAAGTAGTGAATGCAGTTTTTTACTTATCGTCTTCGTGGACAGCAATTCGGCTATAACCTGGAAAACTGTCAATCATTGAAATTCTATTAGCTCCTACTACTTTTTCCAAGACATGGTCCATTTTTGGCAGTGGGTAATTATCCTTTAGAGATGACGGATTTGAAGTTCTGAAATCTACGCAGAGTCTAATTTCTCCACTTTTCTTTGTGACAAGTACCATATTTTCTACCCATTCAAAATATCTAAGTGGAATAATAATCTTTGCATCAAGGAGCTTCTTGACCTCTCTTTCTATTAGAGGTAAGAGGATAGGATTGATATGTCTCAACTTTTGTCTTAAATGTTTGACACCATGTTTCAAGGGAATTTTATGTTCTATCATAGAGGTATCATAAGTCTTTAAATCGTCATATGACCAGGCAAAGACATATTTATATTTTTTAAGCAATTCAACATGTTTACTCTTTACCTGAGCTGGAAGATATTTAGATAGCTTGACTATATTAGGTTCTTCTTTAGTCCCTATGTCATAGTCTTCAACTTCCTCGGGCTGAGGTCATAGGGTAGACTTCAAAGGTATGTCGTCTTTGTCAAATAGTCTTTCTAACGGTATCAGGCCTATGGGTATCTGATTATTCTTGAGGACTAACATCCAATGATTTGCGATCTATCTTGTAACTTTTCAGGATCTTCATCTTCTTTCATGATCCAGATAGGATCGTTCTGATTTTCTTGGTCTATATGAGTTTCAGAGAATTCATCAACCATTTCTAGAAATTGTTTGATATGCTCATCGTCTTCAAAGACCTTCCAGTGTTGTACATTATTTTGGATTGATGGTCTGTGTCTCATTTCTATATGATACTTTATATTTAGGACCGTAGGAGGCACAAACTTCACAGTTGCCTTGGCCAAGGAATCTGCCTGTTGATTTTCCATTCTTGGGATGTGATGAATATTGAAAGATGAGAAAAAATTATCAATTAGATCCCAGGCACAATTCATGTATGACCTTATTCTCGAGTATTTAGCCTGATATTGCTTCTTTATTTGCTTTATGATAAGTTATGCATCACCATAAACTATTAGATCTTCAATTTTTAATTTCCTAGCAGCCTCTAATCCTAAAAACAAAGCCTCGTATTCACAGACATTATTTGTGTAATTGATTTCCCAATGTAGTATGTATGAAAAGGAAATGACATATTCTTCTCCGAGTGCAACAAATAACACTCCTGCCCTTGCCCCTTCATAGAACGAAGCACCATCAAAAAACATTTTCCAAATTCCTTTTCGAGTATTCACATTTTTCTGTATTTTTTCTAACTTTTTATTTTCATCTTCTATACAGTCATCAAAATCATCATCTAAGGATAAAATACAGTTTCCTAGATCATGATCAGTGACATAGACTGGATAATTATTTGGGTTTAGAGGGTCACTTACAGTGTATGCCAGTCTAGTCTCTTTGTACAACCGAGTAAATTATCCACCAAAAATCCGGATAGTCGCATATGTCATGTCCAGTTGAAGTCATCCTTCGAGTTTTTCACCCCAGGACCTAGATAAAAGCATGCCATACTTGGAAGGTACATCAACAACAACTACATCCATGAGAATTCTCTTTACCAGAACTTGTGCAATATTTACTACTAGATCCTTGATCATGCCTAGACATTTAACCTTTCTAGAATCAAAAGAATATAAATCTCGGTAAGGTCTAGTGATTTCAAGGACTAACTTTTCCATGATAACTTTAGGCATTAAGTTGTGAGAGGCCCCGGAATCTAACATACAATTATGAAGTAAATGATCATGCACAGTTAATGTGATATAGAAAGGAGCTATATGACCTTTAGAGTTTTCAATATGCGGACCAAACATAATGGTAGGATTTTCAGCTTGCAAATTCATTACATCTGCATGAAATTCCACATCTGAGAAGTTAATCATTTTAGCGATCTGTTTTTTATAAACCAGATTCTTAGCAATCTCAACCAGGGGCATGGGGATTTTAATTTTATTTATTTTGTTTTCTAAATTAAAACCTCCAATCGTTTTTTCGCATTCCCTAGTCAAAGTTTGTGTTTCTATATTTTTTGTTTTTTTAGTTTGTGTTGCTTTGGTTTCAACTCTTTTAGCTTGGGAAACTTGTTTTTCAACTGTTTATTTAGTTTGGGCAACCTGTTTTTCAACTGTTTGTTTAGTTTGGGCATCCTCACTCGCTTTGTTTCTTAATAGGATCTTTTTTGGTGGAACACCTGTAGTACTTGTTTCTTTGGGCCTTAGATTATACTTCTGCTAAAGTTCAGGCATTATGGAGTCGGTGATTCTTTGATATGCGAACTCTCCCATGTTGTTTATACTTTCCTCATTGTTAGATAGGGGTTCATGTTCTAGATATTTTTCATAGTCCTGTCTAGTTAGGTGAGGTTCCTGATCTTCATCCCCAAGGTTATTTACATCCTCTTCTAAACCTTTGTAATCATTTATATCATCTCCTATAAAATTTTCTGACTTAAACAGAGCCGAAATTTTTTGGTCTTCATTTTTTTTTTTTATGTTGGGTCTGAGAATTGGGATTTCTCCTGAAATATTTTATAGAAAATGGGTCGGGTTTGTCTTGTTCTAGATCCATTCTAGAGATTTATTGGATAAATATTTAATTATTTTATCCATATCGTCCATTTTTTCTTCCGTGGATTTTCCGGATCCAGAGGATCTTGTTTATTCTCTAAAGCATCTTGGTTCCTTGGTTCCCGTCTCAAACTTGGCCTTAAGTTTACCCGATGCCATCATATTCGACTCTATTTCTATAGCGTCGTCTTACATTCCCATGAGGGTAGAAGATCTTCTTTCCCTTAAAAGTAGGGCAAAGTCAGGCTCAAAAGCCCCTGCGAATGTCACTTTAGTTGTGGGTTGAGAGGGTTTAACTTCTAGTGGGATCTTATGATAGAGTTTGTTAAATATCTGGGTGAATTCTAGGACTTTCTCTAAATTATTTTTCCTCAGAGCCCCAAATTATGTCAAATAGTATAAGTGGTCTTTCTTTTCTCCCCATTGTCTTAAAAAAGCGTTTTCTAACTCATCGTAAGAAAATAGGGATCCTACTGGGAGTACTCGGAACCAAATTCTTACTTGCCCATAAAAAGTTTGTACTAGGAGTCTTAAGTATACGTCTTCATGTTCAATACCAAGGATATCAGAAAATTGATCGAAAAAGGTTATATGCTCTGTTGTCGTTAAGTCTCCTTCTCCTGTAAACTTTGGGAAATTCTTCATGTAATTTTCAGGTAGGTCATGGAGGAAGGGAGGAAGGACTAAAGGGGCATATCTGGTAGCTAATTTAGTGAATATGCTAGGGGGTGGAGGTGGTCCTTGACCACCCCTGCCTCCAGTGCCACCTCCTCTGACAGCACCACCTCCTCCGGAAGTGCCACCTCCATGGACACCTCCAACAGTGGCCATTGAAAATATGGGGGATGAGCTTCGGGATTCGAAAAGAGGGTTTTCAAAAATTTCTATGGACTGAAGTGGTGACCTTTTGACTTCCTCTAGATGAGGCAAAGGGAAATATGGAAGATGATCGTCAGGTGATACAAAGTCTAGAGGAGGAGGGAAAGGAAAACGTGGGTTGACTTCCTCAGACTTACAAGATGTGTGAATTGGTGAACCAGCAGGAGACGAACCATGGTATAAAGTATACTCTTCGAGATTTTGAATCACCGAAACCTTTACTTTCAGTGAGGATGGGATAGATACCAAGCTAACAGTAGCGGATATAGGAGATATTTCTTTGTTAAGACAAGTAGGAATATCGAAAGGTTCGATCTCAGTATTTATTTCAGATACAACTTTCTCCAGGTTCTCGTGCTCAAGTTTAGACAGGCTAGTTCAGGCTTCCGGAGAGGGCATTTGTCTAATATTATTTTCAGGGGTTCATCATTCACCTGGAACCTTATTATTGATTTGTGCAACTTTTGTTTGTTATTTATTACATGTCGAAACAGTAGTCGACTTGAGGTATCCTTTTGGTTTTAACAACCTTTCAGGATCAGACACAGGGGTGGTTTGTTGATCGTCAAGGTTCTTCCTGGTATTCTTTCTACCTAATTCCAGTTTAAAGAGGATGGACTCACCAAGTGAAATATAAAGGATATTCTTAATACAATATTCAATATTTGTTCACTATCAAAGACAGAATGTTGTCTTGTCATTTTCCCAGGGAAAAATAACTTCATTTCTCCGTCCCCGGTGTTATAACCCAAAAGTGCACCACACATGCTTACCTGGCATCAAACCAACTCATATCCCTTCATTGCCAAAACATCTGCTGAACAACTCTTTGGAAATCCTCTTGTGTCAAGGCCCACGCGCTCTAACCCATTACTGCACGCGTGTGCACACTGGCAGGCCCACTACAGCCCACGTGTACCTAAAAAAGCACAAAAATAGGAAAGTTGTCGATGGAACAAAAAGCTATGGGTCATTTAACTGAAACTCTCAGCCATGCATGGCTGAGGGTTCGTCCAAAACCCTAGATCCTTCTAGCCTATAAAAGAAGGGGTAGGGGTACCATTTGGAGGAGGAAGAATATAGCAAAGAAACTCTGCCCATTTTCCAAATCCATTGTCCCAACCCTTTAGCATTTCCTCATGCCAAAGGAGTTTTAACACAAAGCAGTTGGAGGACAGAAGAGGAGGAGCCCAAGATCAGGATCAAGGAGCGGTGGTCGATCTCGACTTTGATTGTAAGTTGATTCATTTTTCAAATAATAAAATAATACTTTTCCCGTCCCAATGCATGAGTTATCTATGGTTTGGTTAATTTATGCTTAATTTCTAACCCTCAAGTAGAAAAGTAGTGTGCATGCATTGTTGTTTGTTTTGATTGCAGGTTATCTTTGGAAGGAGCAGTGCCAGCAAGCGGAAAAAAGCGCAACGGAGGATCTACACCAAACGTCAGTAACAAGGTTAGTAGTTCCTTTCCATGCATGTATTGTGAAAGAGGGGTTTAAGTTTTGGGTGGTAGGTTAAAAAGTAATTTCTTTACGGTCAAAATCTGCATGCAAGTCTGACCCTAGTTTGCTAGTCTGTAGGGTATTTTTCCCAACAACAGAATTGGCGACCATACTGGGGAAGATACTCTTTAGGGTTTCCGAATTTAGTTGAGTTTTTGGGTAGTTTAAGAGATTAGATTTTCTGTTTCTTTGCCTATATTTTTCTATAAGGTCTAAGCGAGCAGGGAGCCTGGTTCTTCATACCAGTTCCCTGACTTCTGCTTGACGGTAGTTGTCGGGACACACAGAGGTACACGCGGCCTGCATAAGGCCTGCACGTGTGTACCCGCGCCCTATCCTCTTACATCACGCGTGTGAATGCTAGCTATAGGGATAACAGTAGCGTGTAGGAGTCCAGAAACCTGTAGAGGCAGTCCACCTCTTCCCTGTCAGAATTATACATTCTCAGGGGGTTTTCTAGAGTCCTATCTAAGTCTTGTTGGTTCACAATCCCTTTTTCAGATTGCCTTTTTGCCTTGTTATTCCTTGCATTATTTTTTCTTTTTTGTTAGAAAAAGAATCCAAGCCTTCAAGGGACCCTGGTTGTCAATACCAGAGGCATCTTCCTGGTCTGGACAGCCTGTTGTTATCTTTGTCTTAGAAGTTATACATACACGTGGCCTGTACAAGGTCAGACCGTGTGTACACGCGTCCTGTTTCAGCTCAGCACGCGTTCACACGCGTGTTGTTTTAGTGACAATAGCGTGCTTGACAGGCTGCTTTTTAATCAGGGTGGGGCAGTCATCCCCTCCTTTGGTGAGAAGTGTTCCTCTCAGGTGTTTGAGTCTAGGGTTGAACAGTCAGTAGGTTAGGGCCTCTTACCCTTAGCCTATTTTTTCTCAGTTGATAGTTGACAGAAAATATAAAAACAAAAAATTGTTTTATGGTTTTTAGACAAGTGTAAGAGTCTTTGCTTTCTTGATTTCCATTGTGCGTCTTTGCTCTGATTCTTTGTGATCTGTTCTTTAAGCCAAAATTTGTTTTTCTTGGTGTTATCACTGAAATTTCGTCCGCACATGGCGACAAGCACTCAGCATCGTCAAACAGTAATGAAGTCATTCATGGCACTGAATTAATTCCACAGCATTCCAAAGGGTCAAAAACTATACAAAGTGACCAAAAATTGAAGGGCGCTTTACAGAAGTTTGGTGCGCGCCCACATGCGCGGAACAGAAACGTACCATGCGTGCATATGCGCACGATGTGCGACTGTTGGCAAAAAAACCCGCGCACCTGCTAAACGATGCATTTATTGAATTGGTCGGCCTCCCAACCACTTATGGATCAGCTCCCAAGCTTATTTGACTCCCAAATCTGAGCTGAATCCACATGGTAGGCTGGTCAAAGACCTAATGAAGCCCTAAAGAGCCCCTTTTCACACTTCAAAGGAGTTACATAATCACCCAATGAAATGCTATAAAAAACCATGAAGAAACATCATTTTCTCAAGGAATTTCATGTAATGTTATGCTGCCTAGATTGTTTTGAGGACTCACTCCTTGACAATAGCACATTGGCACCATTTCATTGGGCTATCCACCTCTACATTGAGTGGATATGCTAGGAGTTCTTTCACTATCATTTTCATTTTTTTTATTGTAAGGAGAGCAAGTTTGTGAGGGCACAAGAGCCTTCCTTTGGAGGAAGAAGGGACTCATAGTCCCCTTTCTTCATTGTTATTTGATTTCATCAATAGATCAGCCCAAAAACATTGGTGATATTTGTCTTTTTGTGTTTGTTATTTCTATATCCATATGCTCATAGTTTTAGTTTGTTTTAATTTAATTCTTGCTTATAGTTTTGTTTTGTTTTCTCTAACTCTTTCCTCTACAACTATCATGCTCAGCAAGACCCAACTGGGCATGTAAGCACCCTTGATTTTCTCACCAAGTCGACGAAAAGGGTGCAAACACTTGGTTTTTTGCTTGTCAGTATTTTCCCTTTGTTGCTTTATTTGCACTTAAATAAAAAAATTAAAAAATATATATCTTTTCATTTTCTTCTTTGTTTGAGGAGTGTGTTTATGCATCATTAGCTAGGGAGAAGTCTTTTATTTCGTAAGTTTTTGCAGTGCATTTAGAGTATAAGTATCTCATAGTCGAGCGAAACTCCTTTATGATTACTGCATAAAATCTTAGAAACATTGAAAAGAAAAAGAAATCTTTCTTTGTGAAAAGTTGCTGAGTTTTTTCATTTAGTAAAAGTCTTTTTGTTTCCAGCATTTTTTCATTCCTTTTTGCTTTCATCTTTACACATCATCCGTTTCACCTTCATACCCTGTGACGTAAGAAAGCCCATAAAAGCAATGCTAATTTAAAATCTATTAGACTTTTTGTTTGTAGGGTTCACAAACTAGTTCAGGACCAGGGCCTTGGATTAGGTTGGAGAGGAAACTCTCCAAGGCCATTCAAAACCAAACATTAGAATCTGTGATAGAAAGTGTAGAAGTCCAGTTTCATGGAAGTTATCCGGGACCCCCCTCTAACACAGGGGATAAACACAAGGTCGTGTGCGGAAAGGTAGCGGAGATAACCCCTCCAAAGTTGGACCAATCATAGTGGAGAACACATATCGAGGGCTTGTTTTGGGATTCCGTCGTTTGAATTTGACACGGGGCTTCATGGGTCTTGAATCCATTCGAGGTCCTCAGTTGTCTTTCATACCATTTTCTCTCGATACCCTTTACAGGTTTCGAGCTTGATACCCTGCTAATTGTGGTCTACCCGACTTTCGACTGTACCCGCCTGGTGATTGTTCGCATGCTGGCAACCTAGTTGCCAATCTTTTTAGGGACATACATGGGTGACTGTGAGGGTATACCACGGTACCTAGGACAGACATCGGGCCATGCTTTGCAGAGTATACCTGAAGGGTGCTTCCGTATTTGAGTTGCACTTGCACCGGTAAGTTGCTCTAGTGTTGGTTGTTGTAACTGTTCTTCAAAATAGTTTAGTGATTGCTTGTCTTATCTCTTAGGGGCTTCTTGTTAGTGTGTGTTACTATTTGAACATGTAGAATACCTTAGTGTGTCTTGGATCTTCTCACACAGTGGAGGATCCCAAGCTCCGCCGGTCACGAAGGCTTCTGGGCCTGCCACCGGTTATACTGGAGCCACCCCCGCCACCATTGAGGCGGAAGCTAGACCAACAAGAGTCTTTTGAAGTGATCGGGTTACAAACCATTGTGCCCGAACAACTACCGGAGGAATCAACCACCAATATTGGCTCAGTTGAAACCCCAACCACTGATACTTGGCCACAGGTTATTGTACCGATCCAATTTTACAAACGCCTGTCAGTGCCTCACACAGCTATGGAAACAAACGTTGTTACTTCTTCTGGGAATTCTTCCATTCCCACCACAATTGCTACCACGGGAGAATCATCTCCTAACTTACCATCATCGGTCCGAGCCACCATGGTCTTGGCCAAAAATACGTCACACAGTGGACCGACCCCGTCTATGGAGGTGGCCATAGCCCCCTTCACACCTAGTGCGACAGGCCCTCCGTTCTCATACGGTATGCCTAGTTCGGGTACAAGTCCTGCACTCACTTACTCCACTTTACAGACTTTGGGTCTGGGGGAAGGGAGCTCTAACGCTCCTCTGCAAGGTTAACTTAGGGGCACTCCTGTCCCTTTTAACGCTTTTCCTTACACCGGAGGTCATATTCCTCCTTCGTCCCCTTCACTTGGTGGTCTGCATCAGCAGTCCGCCGGGCAACCTACACACACTAGTTTATTTGGAGCTGGGAGTCAAGGAACACTTGTGCACAGTATGCCGGTAGGTTCGTCACCGTTTGTTTGGAAAGGGACGTTTAGTAACAACACTTTCGCATCCACCACTTTCCTATTCATCTCTTAGCTACACAGGAAATTTATGTTGAGGGAAATATGGTGACTATCGCTACAACTATACCTATCAACATCTCCCGAAACCCTGGCATCATGGAGAATGTCTTCGTCGGAATGGATTTCTCCCCCAAAGAGATTCAAATTTACACAAATCTTTTCAAAGAATTCTGCGATGTTTTTTCCTGGTCTTATGAGGAAATGCTAGGCATCGATCCGAAAATAGTTGAACATGAAATCACGACGTATCCTGATGCCAAGCCTGTTCGACAAAAACTTCATCCAGTCAATCCTAAGAAAACAGCAACCATCAAGATTGAGGTTGAGAAATTGCTCAAGGCAGGTTTCATTTATCCTATTCATTTGACTCAATGGGTGTCCAACCCCGTGCTGGTCAATAAAAAACAAGGCACGATTCGTGTATGTACCGATTTCCATGATTTGAAAAAAGCATGTCCAAAAGATAATTTTCCAACACCATTCATCGACCAGATCATTGATGAATGTGTCGGTTGTGAAGCCTTTTCATTCATGGATGGTTTTTTGGGATATAATCAAATCCAAATCAAACCTGAAGACCAACACAAAATGACATTCATTTGTCCATGGGGTACATTCGCCTATCGTAAGATGCCTTTTGGCCTTAAAAATGCTAGAGCCACATTCCAGCAGGCCATGTCTTTTGTGTTTCATGACCTCAAACATATAGTCGAGGCCTATCTAGATAATTTAGCATCACGCTCTCGCAAGTGAAAAGATCATCCTACACACCTCAGACTAATCTTCGAACGTTGTCGCTACTTCAGGATTCNTCGCCAACTATGCCAAAATCACCAAGGGCTTTATGCATTTACTGAAGAAAGATGTTCCCTTTTTCTGGGATGAAGCCTCTTAATGCTCTTTCGATGCATTAAAACATGCCCTCACAACCGCACCTATGCTACGGCCACCTAATTATAACAAAGATTTATTCTTATATATGGTTGCCGCAGAGTCAACTATAGGCATGGTTTTAGTTCAGGAAGATGATTCGTTTTCAGAATACGTGATCTATTACCTCAGCCAAGGCCTCGTAGGACCAAAACTTAATTATTCCCATCTCAAAAAACTTGTGTTGGCAGCAGTTCATGCTGTTCAACGATTCCGTCACTATGTTATGTTTCGCAAGACCACCGTCATCACTGTTGTGAATCCATTCTAGTACATGTTGACACGACGCATTATAGGCAGAAAAATCAGTAGATGGATGGTCATCCTCCAAGAATTTGACCTAGACTTCGTTTCAGTAAAGTCCAAGAAGTCATTGGTCTTTGCAGAACTTATTTTGGAACTTTCGGTTGAGTCAAGTGACGTTGTGCCTGAGGAATCGCCTATCCAGGGGGATATGTTTTTGATTGAATCTTCAGACCTCTGGTACGGAGATATACTTATCTATCTCCAGACTTTGAAGTGCCCCACCTCTGCTTCTCGTGACGAGCGTCGACGGATACGCCATCAGGCTAAGAATTATCTCATACTCGATGATACGTTGTATCGGAGAGGTGTAGATTGCATCTTGCGTCGATGTCTCACTCATGAGGAGGCCATCATTGTGCTCAACGATTGTCATACTGGAGCTTGTGGCGGTCATTTATCTGGGTTGGCAATAGCCCAAAAGATTCTACGAGCAGGTTACTTTTGGCCAACACTTATCAAAGATTGTATCGAATCGGTCAAGAAGTGCCATCTGTGCTAAGTCTTCTCACGAAAGATGAGGGCACATCCCACTCCTATGTTTCCTGTCATCACAATTGGTCCCTTCACTAAGTGGGGGATTGATTACACTACATGCAACCCCTCGTCAGCAAGGGGGCACCGCTATATCATCATAGTTGTCGACTACTTCACTAAGTGGGTCGAAGCTATGCCAACGTTTAAAGATGATCGAGAGACTGCATCTCTCTTCTTAATCAACCAGATTATAGCATGGTTCGGCATCCCGAGAGAGATTGTCACTGACCATGGCAGTCACTTTCAGAACCAAATGATGTCTGAATTAACATCAAAGCTTGGGTTACGGCAGGAACATTCATCACCTTACTACCCCCAAGCCAATGGCTAGGTGGAAGCCGTAAACAAAACTCTTAAGACGATTCTACAGCGAACTATCAACTCAGCCAAGTCAAACTGGCATTTGATGTTATACTCGGCATTATGGGATTACCGAACATCAGTTAAGACTGCAACCGTTTTCTCACCTTTCCAACTCGTTTACGGGTTGGAGGTAGTCTTGCCCATTGAATGTCAAATCCCATCTCTGAAATTGGCAGTACAATTATTGCCAGATACTTCTCCACTTGAAGACTGGTTAGTACACCTTGAGCAGCTTGATGAGCAGCGTCACGATGCGGCCCTAGCCAATGAGGCTCATAAACATAAGGTCAAGTGTCAATATGATAGGTCTGTTCATCCTCGGATTTTTTCTGAGAGCGACCTTGTCCTGGTCTATGACCAAGACGAGGACCCCCTGGGGAAAGGAAATTTTAAACCCATGTGGTTCGGACCTATCATTATCAAAGAACTATTAAAAAAGGGTGCTTATTGTTTGGTTGATTTTAAAGGGAATTCTTTGGCGGAGCCTAGGAATGGGCTCTACCTAAAGAAGTATTACTCATAGACAGGTCACTGTGGGTAACTTTTTGTAACATATGTATAGTCTTTGTACTATTACTTTTTTACGTTTCTTTTAAAAGTGTTATGGACGTGTCATTGATGTTATCTTTCGTCAATATGGAAGATGTCAAGTGAGTCTGAGGTGTTCGTTGGGTATGCGGACGGTGCTAGTCGACACACACGGAGGCTTGCCTCCGCAGCTTGGGTAATCTTTACACCACAGGGTCATTTGTTATCTTCTGGAGGTATATGCTTAGGTGACACCACAAATAATGGTGTCGAGTATAGTGTAGTTATTGAATTGCTTCGTGACGCATTGTCATTGGGTATTTCTCATCTCCGATTCTATCTAGACGCTCAACGGGTTGTGTCGCAGCTAAACAGAATATATCGGGTTCATGATCCAACTTTACACCGACGATTCCTTAGGGTACGTCTCTTAGAACGCAAATTTGATTATATTACATATTTTCATGTTCCTAGGAGATTAAACCAAATTACAGATACTCTAGCTAATCACATTTTAGATTGGCATCTTTCCCACATATAAAAAAAATCATGGACATAAACATGTAAATACATTTTTGCACACATAATCCATAAGACACAAAAAAAAGATAAAAACCATACATATATACAACAAGGTGCTCATGGAACATAAAGCGTATAAAGTCTATTCAGGGCCTATGGGCCATGTTATAATCATCTATAGCGCGGGCTAAGCGCCTAAACAATGGACCATGTCCGAGGTGCCCCCACAACATGAGTCTGCATGGATGGCGGCAGGTCCTCTATCTCTGCCATCGGGACTATGCGAGTGAGTGCAGTAAAGTTCCACTCAATTCGCCTAAGGACCCTCTCGGCCTCTCCTGCTGGGAGGTTCCTTGCTACTGCTGCTCCCCCAGTACCGGAAGCTGCGGCTTCTGGCCATGGGCGACGCCTGTTCCGTGCATAGTCAGCAGGTCGCATGGGTCCCACATCTGCATGTAATACACGTTTACCCATCAAATACTCTGGCATACAAAAAAATGATATATATAACAAAAAGACATAAAAATTACATATGCAAACAAAAAAACTACAAAGGTGGAGACTTACCCATCTCCCCTCGCTCCTCACCAGGAGGCACGAGTATCTCTGGATCTCTAGAAAAGTCTATCCCTGCATACGGGTATTCCTCGATAACAGGGATCTGTCGTGACAGCCAAGCAAAGAAATCATCGTCGAAGGACTCAATGGTCCTTCCACCACCCTGTCGCGCCAGTAACACTGCCCATCTACACACTGTAGGGAAAGTGGCCAGATGTCCTCGTACTACAACCCGAGGATTGAAACTCGGAACTCTCTCAAAAAAGAATAAACACAGGATGGTCCCAAACCCAAAGTTCCTATGTGACTGTTGTCGGAAATCTGTCAATTGCCTCTTCATGCACTCAAGCAGTGTGGTACTCCAATCAAAAATTTGTGCCTCCATGCACTGGATGGCACAGTTCATCTGTGCGCGCGAAGCCTGATGCACAGTTGTTGAGCCGGTAATCCACCTAATAAGTAACAAGATAGTCTGTAGCACTAAGTTGGTAATCTTGATAACGGGTACCTGGGAACCTGCACGTTCGGTCCCAGCCTCACAGTACTCATCTATCAACTCCGAGATCTTTCTCGGCCCCGCAGGAAAAGTCTGGAAGTTGACTGGTTCCCCTCTCCTTGAGAGGCCAGTCAGAAAGTAAATGTCCTTGGTGGTGGGCACCAAGGATTGCCCCTCTAGCATAAAGGCCTTTGCATTAGGATGCCAGTAATCAATCAAGGTGTTTAGTAGCCTTGGTTGTGCATGCATAAACGGACATAAAAAGAATTTGAGAAAACCGCATTGCATTAACACGGCCACAACATTCGGATCTGTAGCAACCAACTCACTGATTGCTTCATGCTCCCTCTTCCTCCACTGGACATACATCTTGCCAACACAACAAGGTAAAGGAGAGTCAATACTTCTTTTAATTTGATTTTCCATCAATAGGGGGGGTGCACGCAGTCTGTAGAGGTGGCAGTCGCGTGTACACGCATGCAAGATTTACTCTGCACGCATGTACCTAGGGCCGACCTTTTTAAGGTCGACACCCACCCAAAAAATAACTTAAATGGCTAAAATGAAGTATTGACTAGATAGATAAGGGAATTTGTACTTACTTGGTCCAAGAAGAAGTCTGTTTCATCCACTGTAGCTCTCGGAATCACTATCTTTGGCAAAGGGGGTCTTTTGGCTCCAGAGTCAATTTCCAAATCAGCAATGCTGATAATGCGCTGCCAGCTTCTATTTATAGACTTTTTGGCCTCGTTTTGTCACTTTTTTGGCCCCCCTTATCAATTTCTTTATACCAAAAACCATTTAGAGTGATCTAGGAGTTATATGGGAGGGATTTGATCAGGTATTGGGACAATTTTTTTTTTATTTTCGAAAAACTATTGACGGTCCATATAAAAAAAAAACAAATTCAAAAATCAACTTGAGCATATAGGTTAGGATTTTACCCCAACTTTTGCATCTCGTTGCCTTTTTCTTATGCTATAGGATCGATCCCATCAGGTTGTGACACGGAACCTTCATATCTACTCTAAAAGTGTCGTGACTTGGTGGTAGAGCTTACCAGAACATGGATGCCCTAGGTAGGTCCTGGTTGCATTATGGTGTCCATGCCATTTCTAAAAACACTGTAGGCTCGGGAGTCCATATAGTCTTTCCTGAATATGAGTTTGAGCCTCATTTGCATGAGTCTTGTTCACTCTTTATCTTACCCTGAGGACTCCCAAAAAATAACGGGTCTCCTTTTAAGCCCTTTTCAGACCCTCTAAAAATGAAAAGATTGTTGAGTGATCTTGTGACCTTTCACGCTCGTTTAATTGAAATTTGAAGTCACGTCTGTCCAGTGGTAGTTTACCCCTTTTTCGGTCCAGACGGTCAACTGTATGAACAAAGGTATACTCTATCGAATTCCTATTCTTTAGAAGAGTATCCTCAGGTATAATTTTATTCCTTTTTCGGGACTGACAGACTAAATTTACGAAAAAGAAACCCCCACGGAGTCCATATTTAAGCTCTTTTCAGACTCCCTAAAATTGAAAAGATCGTCGAGTGACCTTATTCTTTCACACTCGTTAAATTGGTCCAGAAGAATATTCCTGACGGAGTCCATAGTTAAGCTTTTTTCAAACTCCTTAAAAGTGAAAAAATAG
>ML842332.1:0-17038 GCA_009831015.1 Picea engelmannii | reverse complement strand
ATTCAAGCTGGGTGGTCAGTTCGTGTTTGACTTCCGCCATTGCGGACTGCACGGCTACATTTACGAATGCATTCATGGAGGCATCACGGGAGGCAATAGTAGCACTGAGTTGTTGCACTTCTTGTTGGGTCTCAAGTAAACCATATTGCAGGGTGTTGAAGCGAGACTCTAGTTCTTGGTTATGGGTATGGGCCATGATGATGGGTGAACTGAAAAGGGAGTGGGCGGGGTCAGAATTTTTTGCAGAAAAATGATATGGATGAAAGTTATAAGGGAGAAGAGATGAGTCTAATGGAATAGGTCTCAAATAATGGTGAAAAAAATTCCAGACTTTTTTTTTTTTTTTTTACAGCTGCGGGGTTATGCTTTGGTCTAAAGAATGTTGCAGTGCTGAAATCCCCAAATTTTGAACTAGAGAGTATTTACTTAGCAACCCGAACACAGATGTGCATCAATAGATCTCGCCGGTTTAATTTGTTTATGTTGTTGTTTATGTTCCCCAAGGGTTAGGTATTCAAGGGTTTTACAAGCAAGGGTTTGCCCTGTGCTATAGCTCTCTGATATACGTGCAGGGTCCAACAGTATTACTCGGCCCAATATCTCAGGGCACTAACTAAGGAGGATAGACCATACCCTTAGTCGTACTACCCGACTACCCAGGTACTAGAGAGTATCTTCCCGAGTGTTGTTCTCAGTGACACTATAGCAGTCCGGTGGTTGATAGGTTTATCTAAAGAGGGCTTCAGGAAATCTAGGTCGATCCATACACATGTGCTATCTGATGCGCTACCACTCGAAGGGGTACCAATAGGGGTTACAAGGGTGGCCAACAGATGTGCGCTTAAGAACCACTTGTATTCCCTGCGTGTATGAATCCCTCAACCGCGGGTTTATGCGTGTAACGACAGATCTCTGTGGCTTAAAGACGTCGGAATACGTCTCTACCCTGAAAAAAAATACCCACAATTTCTGCCAAGGAAAGTGCTCTGATACCACTTGCAAGATACCAGATATATAAAATGTGCAGAACAGAAATAAAATGCTAGAAATGGCAGAATAACAGTAAAACATCCAGCATAATCTTCACAATACACAGAGATGATATACGAAATAGCAATAGAAAAGCACTTTGATTCAGAAAGCAATGTTCACAGGCCTCTTCAAGGGGGAAACCTCCAGTCGAGCAGTGCTCTATTACAATAATCTCCAAGCTAGGGTTCACATACCCTCGCCCCTTATTTATACTAAATATGTCTATTAAGAGAAGCATTTAGAGGAAGATCCTTCTAGAAGCGGAATTTTCTATTAGGTCTTCTTACATCTTCCTTATTCTATTTTATTGAAAGGCCTTATTAATATTGACCTTTATTACATCTGAATACATTGATATACCTATGTGCGGGTTAGGACCTTAACAGTTTACCTGATGCCATCATATTCGACTCTATTTCTATAGCGTCGTCTTGCATTCCCGTGAGGGCAGCAGATCTTCTTTCCCCTAAAAGTAAGGCAAAGTCAGACTCAAAATCCCCTGTGAATGTCACTTTAGTTGTGGGTTGAGAGGGTTTAACTTCTAGTGGGATCTTATGATAGAGTTTGTTAAATATCTGGGTGAATTCTAGGACTTTCTCTGAATTCTTTTTCCTCAGAGCCCCAAATTATGTCAGATAGTATAAGTGGTCTTTCTTTTCTCCCCATTGTCTTAAAAAATCATTTTCTAACTCATCGTAAGACAATAGGGATCCTACCGGGAGTACTCAAAACCAAATTCTTACTTGCCCATAAAAAGTTTGTACTAGGAGTCTTAAGTATACATCTTCATGTTCAATACCAAGGATATCATAAAATTGATCGAAAAAGGTTATATGCTATGTTGTCGTTAAGTCTCCTTCTCCTGTAAACTTTGGAAAATTCTTCATGTAATTTTCAGGTAGGTCATGAAGGAAGGGAGGAAGGACTAAAGGGCATATCTGGCATCTAATTTAGTGAATATGCTAGGGGGTGGAGGTGGTCCTTAACCACCCCTACCTCTAGTGCCACCTCCTCCGGCAGCCCACCTCCTCCGGAAGCGCCACCTCCATGGCCACATCCAACAGCGGCCATTGAAAATATGGGGGATGAGCTTTGGGATTCGAAAAGAGGGTTTTCAAAAATTTCTATGGACTGAAGTGGTGACCTTTTGACTTCCTCTAGATGAGGCAAAGGGAAATATGGAAGATGATCGTCAGGTGATACAAAGTCTAGAGGAGGAGGGAAAGGAAAACGTGGGTTAACTTCCTCAGACTTACAAGATGTGTGAATTGGTGAACCAGCAGGAAACGAACCAGGGTATAAAGTATACTCTTCAAGATTTCGAATCACCGAAACCTTTACTTTCAGTGAGGATGGGATAGATACCAAGCTAACAGTAGCGAATATAGGAGATATTTCTTTGTTAAGACAAGTAGGAATATCGAAAGGTTCAATCTCAGTATTTATTTCAGATACAACTTTCTCCAGGTTCTTGTGCCCAAGTTTAGACAGGCTAGTTGAGGCTTCCGGAGAGGGCATTTGTCTAATATTATTTTCAGGGGTTCATCATTCACCTGGAACCTTATTATTGATTTGTGCGACTTTTGGTTGGTATTTATTACATGTCGACACAATAGTCGACTTGAGGTATCCTTTTGGTTTTAACAACCTTTCAGGATCAGACACAAGGGTTGTTTGTTGATCGTCAAGGTTCTTCCTGGTATTCTTTCTACCTAATGCCAGTTTAAAGAGGATGGACTCACCAAGTGAAATATAAAGGATAGTATTAATACAGTATTCAATCTTTGTTCACTATCAAAGACAGAATGTTGTCTTGTCGTTTTCCCAGGGAAAAATAACTTCATTTCTCCGTCCCCGGCAACGGTGCCAAAAACATGTTGGTCCTGAGATTAAACTTATGGCTCAAAGTACAATGTCAAGCATCAAGAAATTTATTTGAGAGTGTGTTTTAAAATTCTTTTCCTACCTCAGTTATATTAGAAACAATCCGTAATGAAATTAATCTTGTAGCAGCACAGAGGTCGTATTTTGTATCTGATTCAAATCGAAATAATAAATGAAGTGAAGGAAAATAAAAAAAACTGTGAAACAAAGTAGGGCATCAATTACAGAAGAGTCCCTCCTTGTTGCAGTAGAAGAAAGTAGATTACTATAACCTTGAATAAAGCATAAAAATACAACAATCCACACAGTAAACAGGTCTTGTATTACTCACAGTAATTACAGAGGAAAATCTACTTACTAGATAAATTACTGATACAATAATATTTCAGTAGTTGTAGTACTAAATTGGAAACAAAATTTGTTCAGGAATACATAAAGAAAATGAGCAATGGAAGACAAAGAGGCACACAACCCATATTTGAACAAATTATGGAATCTATGTCTACACTTGTATTAATACTCTATAAGGAGAGTCTTCTCTATTACAATTGGCAAGAAGCAGCCTGAAATAAGTCTTTGATTTATGTATGTATACAAAATGTATCAACATGAAACGGTTTACTTCTCATAGAAAGTATTAAATATTACAACATGAAAAACTGAAAGGTTACATCTACACCTCCTTTATCTCTTCGCCTTCACGCAGAGACGTTTCTTCTCCATATATTCCATCTTGGAAACAGTTGGCACTTGAATATGACCTATGTGAATGTTATGCTCAGATTGTCTCATTTATTTCTGGATGTGATGGCTTTCCCGTGTTCGACACACTGGATACATATGCTTACTAACTGCACTACTAACCTGGAAGGTTCTGTTGTTTCATTTGCCTCGAAAATATATAGCTTACTTTCTATATGAGGAAACCTATCTTGTATTTTCCTTTCTTCCAAAGATACAACCTGTAGATGTAAACTGGGATTTACTATCCACTTGTTAATATGGATAAGGTCGATTTGTTTCAAGTGTTGGATAGTCGTCTGGGCTTCTTCTATGTTTGTCTTGGAATTAAGTTGATTTTTTTCTATGTCAATCTGCCCCAGGGCCTCGGAGATACTATCTCTTGTAACATCCAGCAACCCTTTGTCGAGTGAAGACAATGCTTCTTCATAGGCCTTATTTACTTCCCAGGCTAATCTTTTGCTTTTAGCCAGATTTGCTTCCCAGGTCTTCAGGATTATGTCACCTTGGGTTTGCTCAGAAAGAGACAATCGAGGGACCTTTTCTACTTCATCCTTTGCTTCTATTAAAATGGCCTCCTGGAATGTAGCTCGCGCTGCAGTGGCTTCTCTCTCTTTAATGTACATGTTATTTAGAGAAAGGTCCGCCACCCGGTAACAGCTTTGAACAGCTTCCACTTTCGTAAAAAGGTTTTGTTGGGCTAATTCCAGCTTTTCATGCACCTCCAATGCCTGAGCTTGGAAAGCTTCCATCTCCGCAGTTGTAATTTTGGATAAATATATCTTGGCCTAAAGTTGTTTGATAAATTCTTCTTGTTGAGTGGTTAATTCTCTATTGGCCTGTGAATTTTCATCAAGGCTAGTTTTGAGTTGTTGAATTTCATGTCTATCATAGGCTCTGATATTTTCAAAATCCTTATTCATCTAATTTCTCACATCTCTTTACATGGTTTCCATCTGGTCCTGCAACTGTCTTACTAATATATTTCTATGTTTCAGTTGTTCTGCTAGACTCCCTACTGAACATTCATTTGTTGTGGAAAAATCTCCCAATGAGCCTACCATTTCCATAGCGAATTCGGTCTCACCTAAGGCATGTCCATCATACAGCACTCTGTCTCTTTTGACCGATGCACGGTCCTTTTGATGCATCTCTCTTTTAACGATGGCCCTCCTCTTCTTGTTGAAAAATAAATTTGAGGGAGGCATTTCCTCTACTGCAATCAGAGTAAGGTATTCTATAAATATGACTTCGGCATTTGGATTTCCTTAGCTAGACTATAAGGGTGTTAATGAATTGATAGGGCCACCTATCTCGGTGGACGGTTGTTGCCCTGTTGTGTTAGTAGCCGATTTATTTGGTGTGGACAGTGATGTATCATGTCCCTTTTTTAGCAAAGCTTCGGATTGAGCCTTTGCTTGATCTCCTGGTGGATTTGACAATGCAGTATCCCCCTTCTGCATTAAAACTTCAGTTTTCTTTGGATTCCCTTGAGCACCATGTTTGCTAGAAATCCCTATTTCCAAATCCTGAGTTGCAGCTTCCTATGTAGAGGGAGGTGTCTGAGGTTCTCCCTGCAAAACCTTAGGAAAACTATTTGTTTTGTGTTCTTCGAAATTGTAGAACTCAGCTAATTGATATGGAGCCAAATTTTGGACTCTATTCAACACTTCCTGGTATGACCTTACTCCCCAGAATATTTCATCTTGTGGGGAATCTTCATGTTCGTATCTCTTTAGATTGTATAGAGCCAGGTGGTTTGTCACGATATTCTGGGTATCATGCTTCTTGAACTCAATATCAACCAGCTTAATGTCTTCTAGGGTTGTGGCCTCCACTTTCGAGTGGCCTAAATCTAGCAATGAAAACATGTCAATTTGTAAAGGGAAGATCGTCCATACATTTTTCTGCATTTCTTTTAATTCTTTACTGATTCCCCATGTCACAGTTTGATATGCTACCTCTCGGCACACCATCCGATCTTGTAGAAACTTTGGTAAAGCATGTGAGGGAACTGAACACTTATAAACCCTAATGTAGGATAAATGTTCCTCAATATACCAGTTATGTTATTTTCCCCGGGTTGGTCATAATCTTGTCTGAAATCCTGGGGGGAGGGAAATCGTAGAGAGTGATGTGCATTGGCACCACCACATAGTTGCATATTTCGTAGAAGAAATATTTTTCTTTATCCTCCCACAGCTTGGAGTGATAGAAATGTATGGGCTCAATGTTGGTCGGAGTCTAGCTTCATCTCATCAAAGGAAACAACATCATAAAACAGATGGAATCCATAATGTATGTCGACGTGTAGAAAGGGGTCGGTTTCCCTTTGGCCTTCAACGACTGATACTCTGTTATCTCCTTGGCCAAATTGTCCGATAACATTTTGGCCCAATCGAAAGAATAACCTTATGCTACTTCATGCATGATTGGTACCCATGGAAACAAGAAATGAGTAGATTCCTTCCTCCCGAAGCGTCTACACAACATTAGAGCCACATAGACCATATGGGCGTCCAATGTTGTTGTGGCATATATACCATGGGTGCCTGCTTTGAATTTCTCAAGGTGTCTCCACCAGTCTTTAATCAAGTCAGGGTAATGCTTTCCACATTGTGTGCATTATACTTTGTTGTAATCCATTAGGAAAGCGGAATTATACCTATGTTTGAAAATTGGGGATAACTTATATATTACCCGGATATGCTCTGGTTGGAAAGACCCGACCGCCACTTTCTATGAATTGCAGATGCTCCTGGTTGCAATGTCCATGTTCTCTAGAGCCCAGTTGATCATGTCGTTGTATGGCATGAGTCTTGTTCATGCAAATATTTTGTGTAGCTCTGATTGAGCCATATCCCTGAGCTTCTTCACATGGGTTTCGTTCACCTCGTCACCCAAATCATCTGGGTAGTTTATCAACTCATATTGCAGAACATCAAATACCTGCGTCCAAGTTTTCACAGTATCTATATCTCTTGGTGAAGTATCTGAGAGGATGTTTGTGTTCAGGTTCACGCTCTCACCATATTCTTTAGCCATTTTTCATGGTTCCATGGTATTACAAGCTCAAAACTGTGTTACCTTTTACAGGAAAACGTGTAAACTTCTTAGCTTGCTAAAACTTGTTGTTCTGCGAGAAATGAAAATTAGAATTCAAACTCCAATATCACCTTACATGTATCGATTTTACGAATACCTTTACTGACAATATATTCACTTTCCTTAATGAAAATATTTAGGTGGTGATCCACGATCTTATTTGGTCTTACTAAATTTGGATCTGTTATGAAGAAGTTATGACATTTTTACCCGAAACACCTTAGAAAGCATCATCAAAAGAATTTATCCTTCATTGAATTCCGGCCTTCTTTTCTTCACCTTTCCTCAGTAATTCGGCTTAGATATCCTTTGGTTATCTCATATACCTATAGGTATTCCATATGCTCAAGTGTGTTCTAAAATGAGAGATCCTTGCCTCTTATTTATACTCTCCAAGTAGCTTCCTTAAAAACATCTTCTAGGTCACTTTGCCCACTTTCCTTATTTTAGGGTTAACCCACTTTTAATTTCTCCATTAAATTTATTATTTAAATAACTTATTTTGTATTCACTTTGAATTATATTACATTCATCACTTCACTTCATTATTTACTTTCTAAAAACTCTTAAACCACTTTGACTACTTTGACCTTTTGGGGCTTCTAGATGACATATGAGGGTCCTCCAACTTCGTAAGGCCATAACTCTCAAACCGTGAGGAGTTATGTGACGTTCCACATACCACTAGAAATATAATGACATGTACTATCCATATAGAATAGTATTACCAAAAAATATATCAAAACTCATACAATTATGCATCAAATAAACTTGGGTTCATTACCCAAATCTGGGTTCTCCAACTTCGCATGGTCGTAACTCTCTAACCGTGAGGATTTATGTGGCATTCCACATACCATAAAAAATGGAATGACAATCACTATCCATATAGTATAGTTTAACTAAAAAATTCACTGACCTTCATCTCATTATTCCACAAATAATCATGGGTTCTCTAACCATACTTCTAGGATAACTCAATCCACAAAGCGTCTTCCCGTGATGGATTTCACCATAAGGGGACCACTTTGGAGTTCATCCATTTGTACTTATTATAAACCATTACAAGACAATAATGAGTCATATTTACATCAAACAAAATTGGTTCCATTACCCAAACCTTTGTGCTACCGGGATTTCTTCAAGGGTTGGCATCAATGACAACCAACCTTAATCAACAACATCATCTTGTTTCCAAATGTCAAAATTATTAGTAACCTCAGATGATTGTTGTAAAGGAAATATGTGAAGATGTCCTTTTGTATCGTAAATGGGATCCTCATCATAACCAATCACATCCCATTTACGTCTTCCAACATGTATGAAATCATCAATATTATCAATTACGTCATTACTTTTATCATAACATGAAGGATTTAATACATCCAATGGATCCTCTAAAACTTCTTCACCTTCCAAATCATAAAATAAATCACCATCAAAATATTGGAAAGGGAAATAACTTACCGTATTCACTTCTTCTTGTGTAGGAGCGTCAAAGGCTTAGATGACTTCTTCAAAGGGAGGAGTACATATTAACACTTCAACATCATGTTTGATATCTTCAAGCTCTCACTCTTCAACCAAGTCCTCATTATCTTCGGTGGAATCGTGAGTAAATTATTTCTCTTCCTCATAGGATTGGTAATCTCCTTCATTAATCTCTTCTTCTGTATCAGAGGGTTCTTGGCATTGAGCATGGTATGCACCCCTAATATCTTCTACAATATCAGTGATGAATCCTTCATTCTCTAGGGCTATTTTGAGATTTTGAAGGGCATCCTCATAAGTTTGGCACTGTGGTTTTGCGAACTCAATAAACCTACTGATGAGATCTATGAAAGAGGATATACCCTTTTCTTCACAACAACCCTTGATCTATTCGTGTACAAATAATGGCAAGGAAATTATGAACAAATTTATCAGGACATCCTCCCCTTCAAATTATATTTCACTTATATACTTCAAGAATTCTACAATGTGAGTAATTGGGAGCCCTTTAAATATTGGAAAGTGTTTAACCATTTTATATCAAAATAATGTCAGTATCCTTGAAAACTTTCAAAATCAATAGAAGGATATGCATGCTCCCAGGGTGCCATGATCCCATATCTTGGAAATATCACAAAGTTGAGAGTAAGGTGGCACCTTGAAAAAGGTCAGTGGAGTCTCTAGATAACACCTTAAGGATTATCAAAGGAAGTGAGGGAATCAACCTCAGTGGAGTCGCCACGTAAGCTTTGTAAGATGAAGGCTTTGAGGGAAAATATTATTGAAAAAGAGTCGTTGAGGAATATTGACTCAGTGTTCCCCAACAACGGCACCAAAAATGTTAGCACACAACCTATACTTTCCCAAAGCCTAAAGGCAAGTAGGCCTATATTGACGTAACATGAAGGTAGTCCTATCATTGTCACCCCAATAGGATACCTCTTTCTTTTTAGGAGGAGAAGAAACTCACTCCAAGGGAGACATCCCAAGACCTATTTGGTTGATGAAGGGAGATAAGACAATGGTAAAACCCACCCCTCTCTCTAGGTCACTCAAAAGAAAGAATCCACTTGGTATGGTTTAGAGGGTCAAGGAAAAATTCAAGGTGAATGGTACATGCCCTTTACTAATGAAACAACAAACGTTAGAAATAACCAATCATATCAATGTTTCATATTAATTACTTCAAAATAAAAATATGCTACCAAAACACTCTTATGTAGGAACAAAAGACAAAATGTATCGCAGCAACAATATGACCGAAAATTGCAAGTTATAATGACAAGAATGATATAAATACTTTTGCAATTTGATAACACTTTGTCACTTGAAACTTCAAGATTTAAAACAATTCAATAAGTGACTTCAATGGATTTTCAAAACAATTGTAACAACAGTAAAATAAGTAATGATGACATCAGAAAAACCACTTCAGAAAAGTACTTAAGTTAGGCAATTAAACAAACACTTTAGCATATATTGATAGTAGCTTGCCTAGTACAAGTGTTGGGTGGTCTTATGGATAGTTTAAGGGATGTTGGGGGTTGAAATGGTGGTTGTAACAGTAGGTACAACAGCAACAATAGCCTTCAACAAATTTCATAATTTTTCACTTAGAATGATAGCAAATGGAAGATTGGATCCTTGGGTGATAACACCTAAGCGAGTGCAAATTTCTGGGTAATTTTTTTAATTTAGTATGCTTGTTAAGGATGCAAAACAAAGGTTGTAGTAGTAATTATGGTAGCAACAATGTGGCTATCAGTGTTAGTGAGAGCTTCAAGAAAGATAGTTTGAAATTTTGTTTTGATCTCATTCATCCACAAAAGTATAGAAATCAGTGCCTTTAGGGGCTTATGGAGTCAAATAACAGAAACAATATCATTTGGGAAATAAAGCAATGATAATACGTGTCTAAGGAAAGAGGTAGATTCAAGAGGTGTTGGCACTTCAAGGAATAAATCATATAAATCTTGAAGAGAGGTCTTGCTAGAGAGAAGGCACTTCTAGGCCCTAGCGTAACTTCCTTCCTTAGACTTCTTTTAAAAAATATGATTGGTAATTAGAGTGAAGTTACTAGAGAGATAGCACTTTAGGGCTCTAGTAATCACTTCCAAAACAATGTATGATTGGAAAATTCAAGCTAGTAGAAGAGTTATAGGAAAACGAAGCATTATTTTTCTCCCCTGGGGTTTAAACAAGTGTTGGGCGCAGGCCTATTTTGAGGAAAGATCTATTTTCGGAAAGGAAGACCTAATTTTGGAGCATGCGCAACAAGTGGCAAGAAAGTAGCATGCAGAAAAAGAAGGAAAGGCAACATGCAAGAGGAAAAACCATGTGGCGAGGAGGCAGGCAAGCCTAACCATGATAGGGTTAGGGTTTTTTATAAGGATTGTAACGGCTATAAGCCTAAAAAATAGTATAAATAAGAACCTAGGGGGTCTAGGTTAGGGGTGGGAAAAGGGGTTGTTGGTTGTTGATAGTGGTCAATAGTTGTTGAACTTTGTAAAACTGTCGATTGTAATAAGGTAGTAGAAGAGTCGAATAATCTAGATCTTGAGAGTTAGGTCACAGGCTGAGGAGCCTTGTGTGATATAGTTCACCTCACAGAGGTTCCTTAACCTCATCATGATTGTATGATTGAATATGTAATGCCCTTAGCACCAAATTTTGCAGTAGATTAAATAAAAGAGCAGAGAATCCAAATCTTTGTGGGCGTAGCCCCAGGAGGGGGTGAACCACAGTAAAACTTAAGTTCTATGTGATGCTTCTTGAATCTTTACTTTCTGTCAAATATTAGCTTATGAATGAATGATTAACTAGATGTATTAGCATGCATGCATAAGGATAAAGATGAATAAATATTGGAAATAATTGAATCAAGAACAAGTCTAATGCATAAATAAAGATAGAATACACTCCTATATCTCCACTTATTCCTAGATTGCAAACACCTGGGTATTGTAGTAACACATAGATTTATTGCGGGTGAGACTTCACTGTGCACCCTATGTGTAGCGTTTCCTTCTAGATTACCAAGAGGGTCGATAGTTTTAGAGGGATTTCTTCGAAACCTGTTGAGATCCGAACCTGGGTCAACCCAAGAAGAAGTAAGAAGTCATAGATCTAACCAACAAATGGTTTTGTTTCCGGCTGAACTACATAGGATTGAGTGGATGGGATTCATGGAAGAAACACGCGAAGAATGAAGGTAGAGAAGGGAATGTTCAGGCCATGGAATCCAACAAAGGTAGAGATCAAAAGATGGTTGAAAACAAAAGAAATTGAATTTGCACAAAAGGACAATAGAAACCCTAAGCTAACATCACGCAAATATCTCGACAAATACATGTTTAGAGAACTGTAAGAGGAATTTTTCTATGATTTCCCTCATTTTTTGCAAGAGTGGTTATTGAGGTTAAAAGACAAACACCCTACAAATCGAACTAGATATTTGGAGTGGAATATTGTCGAGATCACACAGTTACAGCAAGTTAATAAAAAATTCACGCACGCGGTAGAGTTTCGGTTAGATAGTATTGTTGCAGGGTTTATCACCGAATTTGCAGTAGATACAGCGAAGTATTACACTGCAGCAGAGCAAGATTTTCTAAAGGGACCCATAGTTAGGTACATCATATTGATGTGTACTTCAATCAAGATTTTATTGTATGACAACAGTGTGATTACTATGGAATCAGACAGCTAAACTTCCATGTGCGCATGGGGGAAGGGGGGGAAGCATTGACATGAAGCTAATAAATAGAGGAAGAGATGGATAAGGGAAAGAAGAAAGAGGCCATGGACCCAATCATGATGGAGGAAGACCATATAAAGAAGATAATAGAAATATATGGAAAGACGCGCAGTGGAGTACCCTACCAATATAAGATGAATAACAAGAAGAGATCCATAGTTGATAGAGAGGGATTGGAAAGCGAAAAAGAAGAGGTAGAGCATATTTGAGCTTTGGACCAGATTGAGAAAATATTGTGTGCAAAATATGAAAGGAAAACAGGAGGTCCAAGGGCAGGAACAAAAGGTAGAACTCCAATCCAGATCATCATGAGTGTGGAACCTACAACCCCATGTGCAACTAACACACCAAAAAGAACACCAACATTTAGAAAACCAAATTTTAGTGGAAGAAATACAACAAGATATGCATCCAATCAAGGAGCATCAAATGGGGGATCCAGTTCAGGAAGTAACATGCAATTATCTACACTACGTGAAGGTAGTATTTCAACACAATTTAAAATGGCAGGACATGATCCCAAGATCAAGTTACTAGAATTTCGGGGAGAGGCATCAGAGGACCCTGAAAATCACTTATTCATATGTGAGAATATATGGGAAGCAAAGTAGATCACATATGAGGATACAAATCTCGCGCAATTAGCTATCACACTAAGAGACCGCACACTAGACTGGTACACAAGCCTAGATGTAAAAATTCCACCATGAGTAACAAAGACTATTGCATATGTGAAAAATTATTGATAAATGAATTTGAGAAGCCCAACTCAGAAGACCAGTATATGAATGAAATGATTGAAATCGGGAAAAAACCAGGTGAGTCTATTTGGGAGATTGATCAGAGGTTTAATCGTCTAAAAGGTAAGTTGAAATATGCAATGATTGGCATGCAACATAGGCATTTATTTGTGAACTCACTGTTACCACATTTGAAATACCCATTAAGACAGCAAAAGTTCCAACCTCGGGAAGAGGCTCTGCAAGCAACCTTACAACTGGAAAAGAACTAGTATCAACAGATAGATCCATCAATAGAGGATTTGAAGGAGGACTTGAAGAATATAACATTTCAACTTAAAAATAATAAGGGTAAAGAGAAAAGAGAAGTTGTTTGGTGTACCTTAAGTAAGATAGAAGGACACCATAAGAATGAATGTCCAACTTTCATGCAGTATATGGCGATAAGGGTGCCAAACCCATTTCCAAAAGGAGGACCTTGGTGAGAGATTTGCAAGACACATGGGCATGACCCATATCATTTCCCAATGATGCATAAATATAAGACAGTACCCAAAATTTCATATTGCAATTTTTGCAAGTCAGTGAGTCATGATGATAAGGATTGTAGGATGATGGAGCTGATGAGAGAAAGAACTTCATATACTTATAGGGTGTGAGAAGAAATGATGGCAGGACAAGTTTCACCTGAGTTCAACCAGGTACCACCACCATACAATAATGTGTAGCAGCAGTACAACACTGTGCAGCCATAGTATAACCTCAGGCAGTATAACCAGGTACCTCAGTACAATGCACCACGAGGAGATCGAGGTGGATATATAGGTGGAGGACAAGGCAGAGGAACAGTAGTGTTCCACAACTACCAACAACCAGGATATTATGCAAGGGAGTGTCCACTCCCACCAGTGACATGTATGTACTGTTGCGTAGCAGATCATGACACAAAAGATTGCATGACACTCTTTGGGAAGATCAAATAAAAAAGGAACCAGAATGTCCAATGGATTTCTGCAGAAGCCATGGATGATGGAAGAAACATCAATATAGTCACTTAAGGAGGAGCTAAGATGGGAACTGATGCAGTAAAACAAGATCCAGAGCAACACTAATGGGTTAAGAAGAATATTGAACCACAGAAGCAGTTTGACGCATGGAAATAAAAGGAAACATTTAAGGAAGCCAAACAGGAGTGTCTCAAGAAAAATGTGGTGTCTACATCGGTTGCGTAGCAACTTGAAAATCCACCAATATATGGGATGCCATTTTCAATGGACCATACCAATGAAGGACAACCTTTAGAGCAAGTTAATACCATAAATAATTTCTGCAATCTTGTGTTAAGTTATTGAATGACCCATCATATGTTAGGATTGTACAATATATGCTAGAAAATGTAACACCATGGTGGAAGGAAAGTTGGAACAGAAAACAGTCAATCATCTCCATATAAGAAGAAGGAAAAGCAGAGAATTCAGACTGAATACCAACATTGGGGATTTCAATAGGGGAGATATCATACTGGACTTAGGCTCTAAAATAAATGTCTTCCCTAATCAGACATGGCAATGTATGGGAGAACCCACATTAGGATATCCACCTGTCCAGTTGAAATTATCAAATCAACACAGAGTATTACCAATTGGAAGTCTCAAAGGGGTGATAATATATTTGGATGGAGTGTGCACTATGGTAGATTTTGAATTAATAGAGATAGTATATGGAACAACACCTTACCCACCATTGCTTGGATTGGATTGAGAATTTGATAACCAATCTATAATCAACCTGGAGATAAGAAAAATGAATTTTGAATCAGGTGAATATAGATTCATTGCACCATTCGATCCATCAGAAGGAGAATGATTTGTAGAGCCCACTTGTTTGGATCTGGAGGAAATAAACCAGTTGTACATAACCACCGCGCGAGAAGAGGATTATGTTAACCCCACTGCAGATGGGTTACTCAACTGAAGAAGAATTACATCATGTGTTTCTGACTCAGACATTGGTTTGGAGAATTCGCAACAGTGATTACATGAAGTTTCAACAAGGATATGTGCAAGAATAGAATGCGCACTAAGATGGGTTGCTACAGAGATAAGAGAACCTCCCAGTTTTCATGGGTTAAATGACTTAGAGGAATTCTTGACAAAATATGAAGATGGAGTGTTAGAAAATCATAGGCTCTTAGCCCTAGATAATGCACTCAAGGCCACACCTACAATATGGTGGGGTGCACACAAAGAAACCATTCATGACTGGTATCAGTGTAAATGACTACTGCGCATTAGATTTGGAGCAGAGTAGGGGAGCAATAAATTACATAGGTATGATGGACACAGAACACCAGTGGAACACTTGGAAAAGTGCAAGGAACAATGGAGGATGACACCACCATATGAATGGACTTATCACTTTATCCATACATTGGAAGGAATCCTAGGGAACTGGTATATAGACCTGGAGATGCGTAGAGGCACTACAGAATGGACAGGCTTACAGTAAAATTTTGTAGCAACCTTCTCATTTGAACATGAGAACCCAAAAATTGATTTAGCATTGAAGTTGATACAGAGAATGATATTTGTTAATGAACCAGAAGTTGAAATCATGATAGAATATCAGCAATAGAATAGACAGTCAGTCAGTCAAAGAGTTACTCTCATGCTATCATGTTGAAGAGGAAGCACCAGATGAAGATGATCCGTGCAACATTCAGATTACAAATATTGAAGGAGAAAGAGAGGTGGAAGGTACATCTCTGGAGTTGGAATTATTTGTTGCACCAATAAAAGTTAAGAAAGTTAACATTGGGATGAATGCCAATCCTAAAATGGCAAGTATTGGAGACTATTGGGATGAGAAAACAGTAAAAAGGATAACAGATTTATTGTGCGAATACAGTGACCTATTTCCAACAACCTTTACAGAGATGAAAGGCATAGAATGGGGAGCTAGGTAAGATGAAGATACCCCTCAAACTTGAGGCTAGACCTGTCAGGAAAAGACCCTATAGACTAAATCCAGTGTATAAGTAGAAAGTGAAAAAAGAAATTGACAAAATGTTGGAAGCTGGTATCATAGAACTAGTAGAGGAATATGAATGATTAGTCCTATCATAGTCTAAGAAAAGAAACGAGGATAAGGATTTGTGTAGATCTGAGGAAACTTAATGATGCTTGCTTACATGACCCTTTCCCTACCCCTTTTACAGATGAGGTCTTAGAGAATGTGGGAGGCCAAGAAGCCTATTCATTTACAGATGGATTATCAGGTTACCATCATATCAAAATAGCTCCATAAGACAGGTATAGGAACACTTTTTCTACAGAATGGGGATCCTACCAATATATAGTCATGCCATTTGGGCTAAAGAGTGCACCATCCATATTTTTAAGAGTAGTCATAGTTTCTTTAAGGAATTCATACATCAATTTTTAGAAGTATATCTGGATGACTGGACTGCATATAGTTTGTTAAAGGACCATGTAGAAGTGCTAAGACTAATGTTGGAAAGATGTAGGCAATGTCAGATATCATTAAATATCAAGAAAAGCATTGTTGGTACACCTTTTGGAATATTTTTGGTACATACAGTGTGTAAACAAGGTTTACCAATGGACCCTGCTAAGATTGCAATCATTGTAAATTTACCACCACCAAAGTCAGTGTGTCAGTTAAGAGCAACACTGGGACATACAGGCTATTACAGGAAATTTATAAAGGGGTATGCATAGATTACTGCACCAATGGAAAAATTGTTAAAGAAGGACACCATATTTCAGTGGAATGATGATTGTCAGCAAGGATTGGACACTCTAAAACAAAATATGGCAATAGCACCTATACTAGTATTTCCACATTGGGAAAAGACATTTCATGTGCATGTAGATGCATCGGCCATAGCACTTGGAGAAATTCTAGTGCAGCCAAGAGCAGGGAACTTAGACCATCCTATATGCTTTGCAAGCATAAAGTTGTCAGAATCATAGTAGAACTACAACACCATAGAAAGACAAGGCCTAGCCATGGTATATGCACTTTAGAAATTCAGGCACTATTTACTAGGTAAACACTTTAAAATGTTCACAGACCATTCTTCCCTCAAATATCTAGTCAACAAGCCAGTGTTGGGGGGGAGGATATGTAGATGGCTATTATTATTTCAAGAATTTTATTTTGAAGTAATAGTCAAACCAAGGAAGTTGAATGCAGGACCTGATCACCTATCAAGGGTAACTAATGGAGAAGAACCTACTAACTTGGAAGACAACTTCCCTGATGC
>ML842331.1:55768-68833 GCA_009831015.1 Picea engelmannii | reverse complement strand
GAATTCTCGATTTTAACAAATATTTCCTCCTCTATACTTTCACCTCCGACCAATCGTTAGCTGCAGTATTGAATCAGAAGGATGATGAAAAAAATGAGGCCTCAGTATCATTCATGAGCACTAATATCCAAGGGGCCGAACTAAATTACCCTGCTATAGACAAGAAGACTTATGCGCTATAAAAGGAAGTGAAACACTTTAGGTATTACATCCTTAAGAACCATACCAAATTCATTGTGCCTCACCCTACAGTCTGATCCCTATTCACTCAACAGGAGATGGGGGAATGAAGAGGAAATTGGATGGCAGTAGTCCAAGAATTTGATCTAGATATAAAACCTGCTAATATGGTTAACAGACAAGGGTTATGAAAACTAGCAGATGAAGCCCATGACCATGTAAATGAAGACCAATGATGGGAGAATGAATTAGCATTGTAGTGTGGTGAAACTTCATACGTATCCCCAGGGAAGGAGTCTTGGTATGAGAAACTGACTTATCTCTTGCATCATGGAACTTTCCCAGAAAACCTAAATCATAGGGAAAGGAGAGCCCTCAGGTTAATTTCGTGTTCTTCCATGTTAATTATGATGGGGAACTTTTAAGATGTCTCAAACGTGAAGATGTAGACAAAGTTCTGAAGGAGATCCATGATGGTTCTGCTAGTGGAAATTTAGCAGGAAACACCACTGCTCATAAAATACTGAGAGATGGATATTATTGGCCTACTATGTTCAAGGACACTCACACATATGCTAGAAATTGTAAAAATTGTCAAATAAGTGTGGGGAGGAAAAAGAGATAAGCTATCCCACTCTAATGTGTGGCCTTTTACAGGCCATTTGAGCAATGTGGGTTATATATCATAGGAGAAATTACAATGATTTATTAAAAAAAACACAGATACATACTAACTGACACATACTACGAAATGGGTAGAGGCCATCCCTTTGACTCATGTAAACGAAAAGGTGGTGATCCAATTCATAGAAAAACAATTGATCACAAGGTTCAGTGTGCCTTTTGTCCTTGTTTTTTATAATGCCCCTTACTTTTATTCCACCCTATTAACAATTTTTTCTCTATATAAAGGAATCATAATCAGATACTCTACAAACTACTATCCACATGGGAATGGAGTGGCAGAATCAACCAATAAGAGCCTAGTGAGGATACTAAAGAAAACAGTTGCAGGTAATCGGAGGAATTGGCACAGTTCACTCCATAACACCTTATGGGATGATAGAGCAACACCCAAGGAAGCCATAGGAAATTCCCCATACTTTCTGGTATACGGACAAGAATCCATTGTCCCGAATAGACTATATCTTCCATCTCTTCAACTTGTTAGCGTCAGAAGTCACTCCTGGATTGCTTGCAGGAGCAGAGCCCAACACCCATCAGGTTTTATGTCACGATTTAATAAATGGGGGTGGTCGAATGGAAAGAGACCCAGGAAAGGAACATTGACACAGGAACCAGGGTCTGGTATGTAGAAAGCAAGGGAGGTCTTGATCCAACTTTCGTTAGTAATTTGATTAAAGGGTGGTAGATGGAAGACTTGTGAGAAGGGTGAGCAAGACTTTTTTGGGCAACAGGCCTTCGGAAGCTTGAAGAAGAAAAACTTAGAAGCCAAGATCCTCTTGGTCCAGAGTTTCAAGGAGTTGAAGGGTGACTCCACTAGATCCTCCAATTCCAAGCCATTCTAGTGCTGAGAAAACACAAGAACTGATTAGAAACGCTGCGACTGTTGTAGTGATCCAACCTACATCATCCTACAATAGAGAAACTCAACTGGATCCTCCAATTCTGAGTTGTTCTAACACAGTAAACAAAGATATGGAAAAGAAGCTGACATCCATAAAGTAAGAAGTCTCAAATGCCTTGTACATAAACCAGAGCAACCAATGCTTCATCAAAACTTTACAATCGGGAGCCTTGCTCAACCATCAATGCTTTACAAAATACAAAGACTGATTCTATATACTCAGAAAATTTGCCTAACAGCGGCATGCTCAGTCATCCACAACTTGGTGTCCTTTCAGCTGAATTCGGATAGATACCCTTTGTTAGACGCCATCTTAACTACGCATGGCTCCTGTAAGGGGAGTAGCTGAGCCATTAAGAGCCACGTTATCATGTGAAGACCTCCTCTAGCTAATCGAGCACTGGGCATGGCCTCTTTGGAAAAAATGGTACGCAGGACCCTCTCGAGCAGACCGCTGGCCAGGCTCTCCATATCTTGCACTTAATGCATGAAGAGAGGTTTCAACCACTCTTCCTTACCTTTATTTACTTCAAGAGAAAACCAGGCTTGAGGTCGGATCAAATGGAACCCAGAGAACGCGATGAACCTTTCGGTGAATGGACCCGACGCCTTTGGCCCCCTTTGTGAAACTCTTTTATTTCCCAAGTGACCATAGGCTGTGACCTTGCGTTTACTCTCAAAAGAGCTTTCAGCGTTCGTAAATAGGAAGGGGCTGATCCTTGCTTCTTGAAATTGCGATGAGAGAAACGTCGAGACGGCTTAATCTGGTGCCACACGTCCCTCTAGATATGACACCTCTGAACTCTCCCGACGATGCTGTGGGCCCGGGTCCTGGACACTCCCAACACCTCATGCATCAGGAATATGACGATGCTGCACCTTGCACCTCGAAATCACGATGGGTGAAACGGTGAGGAGCCTAATCGCGTGCCAGGTGTCTCCTGTGGATGGACGACCGAGATCGCTTCGTAATACTGTGGGCCCAACTTTGGGTGCCTTCAGCGCTTTCAGGGTTCGGGGTTTCGAGATGCAGAATGATATGGAACTTTCTCCCTTTGAACTCGCGACTGCTGAAAATCCAACATGACCAAATCACACGCCACACGCCCTCTAGATGGACGGCTGAGATTATTCCCCGCATACAATATGGGCGCGATGTATTTGTGCTAATTTCGGTGCAACTCCGCTAACCGCGATTTCCCTCCAAATGTTGATTTGCTCCTTTGGATGAATCCTGAATGTTGAGATCAGACTGCTCGCTTGCTTGATTTTTAGCCTGAAATGGGGCTTTACGTGCTATGCTTGGGTGTTCTTCATGCAACCTGCAGACCTGGATGCTCTCGAGCCCAAGACAAGAATTGTCGCTAACATTAGTCTCCATGGGGGATAGATTCGTCCCTGTGATGCTCTAAGAACTCATTCCGCAGCTTCAGTGCCTTGCTGTTAGGCTATGGAGTCAGGCTCAAAACATCCCGCTGCTGAAAATACAAGTCGAAAAATAAAAGCAACAAAATAAAAATACATGCTCAAAGGAGATTATTTATATACAATCCTAAACTAATAAAACACTTTACATGGGGCTAGGTGAAAGCAGATTTCCACCATAACCATTCAAGCAGCTTCCTGGATAGAAGCTCCTTCCTTCTGTCAATGATCATCAGCAGATGGTGTAACCGTGATAGCAGAACAGTTACGCTCTTCAACTCCTCCTTACAGGCTGTAGTTGAGATGAAATAGGGTGGCTCCAAGGCATATGGGAAATGCCACTCTATGTACTCGCTGATAGGATCATAGAATGAGTGGAAAAGTTTGAAAAATTTGCGACATGCAGCCTCCTCTACTACACAGTTGTTCTCATGTGGCTGAATATCTCTGACAAGAACAGGTGAGTGGAAAACTATCGTAGGCTCACTGATCTAAGGTGGTAGTTTCTCGCTAACTGGCTCTGGATAGAAAAAGAAATGCACGCTCAACTGCTCCTCTAGTTCCTCCTCCTCTTTTCCGTGCACTCCCCCATCTGGTAAAAAGGGAATGGTCTCTCGATCCTTCTCTTCAATCCCAAATGTAAATACATCATGGGAAATCTCATGAAGGAAGAAAGAACGATCATCTTCCATAATGGATTCTTTGTTTAAATCTGAGACAGCAGGCTCATTAGGGGTAGATGCTAATGCCTCCAAAAAATATTCAATAATATATTCAAAAGAGTTGTTTAGATCATCCACCTCAAAGACTGGAAAATCCTTTTTGCTGCCTTCAGATTCCAATTTTTCACATTGAGGAGTGGGGAATATCGCCTGCTCCACTAGTTCACTCAGGTCATCTTCCTCCTCCCAGGCTGGAAAATCCTCTGCACAGTCCTCAGATTTCAACCTTTCTAATTGAGTAGAGAGATACTTCACCTGTTCCCTTAGCTCACTCAGGGTGTCTTCTTCCTCCCTGGGATCTTCTTCAGTTCCATAACACTCCTCTGATGTAGACGAATGGGGAGGAGAAAGGAATGATTTTTGATCCAGGTCGTCAGGATTATCCTTACAACCTATGTCAGAAATAGCTTCATTTTGTACAGAGTTGTGGTATCCCTCACCATAGTTATGAAAAATTAACTCGGAGGGATAAAACTCCTGATAATAGGTGATGAAAGTTGCATGAAACTCTGAGAGTGAAGAAATTCTAGCAGGGGGTAAAGAATGATACCATTTACGTGCATCCCCTGCTAATGAGAACATGAACATCTTAAGTAATACATCCTCATGATGTATCTCCCACTGACTCATGAGTTCATGAAACTCACTGAGGTGCTGAGCAGGGTTGTCATCTTCACGCTTTCCAAATATGGGCAAATAATGTCCCATTCATTCAGAGAGGGGACAACATTAGGAAAACCAGGAATAGCAGAAAAATTAAAAGGAGCAAACCTGCAAGCAAGGATTTTCTCCATATCGAACCAGTGGAGTCGCCAATGGATCCTTGAATCATGGAGTCGCCAGGTGAAATATGCGCAGCTTCTAATGTGTCTGGTCCTTGTTCACCATCAAAGGCCAGATCCTAACATTGTTGTTACCCCAGGAAGCTTCTCAGGCTGAGAAAGCAGCTGCTGAAACCTTCTCGAGAAAGCTCCTTTGGGTCAGCTTTCAGGTGTGCTAATAGTAGCCACAGCTGAAATAGTGATGTGGAAACCTTGGAGTCACCACAGTGGAGTCACCAGGTGCACAGTAGCAATCTTGAAGGGCTATGATGTCTGATGCACCTTCAGAATTAGAGGCTCAATGTCGTTCTTCCCAGGGAAAATCTTCAACTTCGTCTCTGGTAACGGCGCCAGAAATGTTAGCGTCATAAGTCACTCCTGGATTTCTTGCAGGAGCAGAGCCCAACGCCCATTAGTTTTTATGTCATGATTTAATAAATGGGGGTGGTTGAATGGAAAGAGACCCAGGAAAGCAACATTGACATAGGAACCGGGGTCTGGTATGTAGAAAGCAAGGGAGGTCTTGATCCAACTTCCATCAGTAAGTTGATTAAAGGGTGGTATATGGAAGACTTGTGAGAAGGGTGAGCAATACTGCCTCGGGAAACATGCCTTCAGAAGCTTGAAGAAGAAAAACTCATAATCCAAGATCCTCTTGGTCCAGAGTTTCAAGGATTTGAAGGGTTACTCGACTGGATCCTCCAATTCCAAGCCATTCCAGCACTGAGAAAACATAAAAACTAATTAGAAATGCTGCGACTGTTGTAGTGATCCAACCTACATCATCCTACAATAGAGAAACTCTACTGGATCCTCCAATTCCGAGCTGTTCTAACACAGTAAACAAAGAGATGGAAAATAAGCTAACATCCATAAAGTAAGAAGTCTCAAATTCCTTTTACATAAACTAGAGTGACCAACGCTTCATCAAAAATTTACAACCGGGAGCCTTGCTCAACCATCGATGCTTTGCAAAATACAAAGACTGAGTCTATATGCTCAGAAAATTCGCCTAACAGCGGTGTGCTCAGTCATCCACAGCTTGGTGTCCTTTCAGCCGAATTCAACCAGATACCCTTCATCAGACACCATCTTAACTACGTATGGCTCCTATAAGGGGAGTAGCTAATCCATTAAGATCCACGTTAGCATGTGCAAACCTCCTCTGGATAATCGAGGACTAGGCATGGCCTCTTTGGAAAAAATGGTACACAGGACCCTCTCGAGCAGACCAGTGGCCAGGCTCTCCATATCTTGCACTTAATGCATGAAGAGAGGTTTCAACCACTCTTCCTTACCTTCATTTAATTCAAGCGAAAACTAGGCTTGAGGTCAGATCAAATGGAACCTGCAGAACGTGATGAACCTTTTGGCGAATGGACCCGACGCCTTTGGCCCCCTTTGCGCAGCTCTTTTATTTCCTAGGTGACCACTGGATGTGACCTTGCGTTTACTCTCAAAGGAGCTTTCAACGTTCGTGAATAGGAAGGGGCTGATCCTTGCTTCTTGAAATCGTGATGAGCGAAATGCCGAGACGGCTTAATCTGGCACCACATGTCCCTCTAGATCTGACGGCTCTGAACTCTCCCAACGATGTTGTGGGCCCGGGTCCTGGACACTCCCGACACCTTGTGCATTGGGAATATGACGATGCTGCACCTTGTGCCTCGAAATCACGATGGGAGAAATGGCGTGGAGCCTAATTGCGCACCAGGTGTCTCCTGTGGATGGACATCCAAGATCGCTCTGTAATACTGTAGGCCCAACTTTGGGCGCCTTCGGTGCTTTCAAGGTTCGACGTTTCGAGATGAAAAATGATATGGAACTTTCGCCCTTTGAACTAACAACTGTCGAAAAGCCGACGTGACCAGATCACACGCCACGCGCCCTCTGGATGGACGACTGAGATTCTTCCCCGCATACAATATGGGCGCGACGTATTTGCGCTAATTTTGGCACAACTCCGCTAACCACGATTTCCCGCCAACCGTTGATCTTCTCCTTAGGATGAATCTTGATCGTTGAGATCAGACTGCTCCCTCGCTTGATTTTTAGCCTGAAATGGGGCTTTACGTGCTACGCTTGGGCGTTCTTCATGCAACCTATAGACCTAGATGCTCTCGAGCCCAAGACAAGAATTGTCACTAACACAACTTGCTCAGGATTCGAGAGGACAACCCTCATCAGTCATACAACAAAGAATTGATACCCTCCTCATGCTGGAAGAAGGAAGGGAGAAAGAAATATAAAAGTTCATAGCTCATCAATAGATAGTTAGAAGGTGGTTTGATAAGCATAAGGCTAAAGAGAAGAATTTTGAAGTGGGAGACCTAGTCTTAAAATAGGACAAAGAAAATGAGCCAAAAGGAAAAAATTCTAAGTTTCAGAATCTATGGCTCGGACCTTTCTTGGTGGCCAAGAAGATTGGGGTAGGAATGTATCGGTTGTAGAATATGAGGGGGGAACTTGACACCCTCCTGATGAATGGCCAAGCCCTAAACAAATGTGTGTGTGTGTGTGTTTTCACGATGTTTTGGGTAGTTCAATTGCGAAATGCATTTTTGCTTTTGTTTCTCTCTATATTACTTCTATGCTTTTGAATATTGTGTTTAGAGAGGTAGTGGTTGACCTCAATTCATGTGATATGATGAACTTTGTTCCTGACTCACCGCTCACATACAACACAAGAAGAATTAGGAGACTTACGGTTGTTTTAAAAGGTTTTCTATCTAACCTGCAAATGATCAACCTTGGGAAAATGATGAAGTTTCTTCTTGGTGGTATGGTAAACAATTAAGGGAAAGGTGGTAAGATGGAAATGAATACATGTACCTCAGAGACAAAGCTAGAAAAAAATTCACCTTAACCATCTCATTTTTCAAATAACAGACGTCCTCCTCTCCCACTCGCTCACGACATTCTGCCAAAATAAAATAAACTATATCAAATGAGGGCACAGTAGGAGAGGGTATGAAGATAACTTCGTTGGGGCTATGGACGCTTGCTGGAAGTGGAGCACTTTCTTTGATGTTGGGGTGACTCCACCAGGGCTATGGATGCTCGTTGGAAGTGGAGAAACACCGTAGCAGGTGAATCAGGATAACTAAAGGGCCTAGTGCCAATGAATTCTTTAATCAACTCTTTTCAAAGGGGGCATGAGTTAGAGTTATAGAAAACAAAGGTGGAATAAAGGTTGAAAACCCCACAGATGGGCCCAAATGCACCAACCAGGGAATTTCAAATGCAAGGATAAAAGAGGCTATGATAAAAACCAGTTAAGTTATTAATTGGATTTTTCATCACTTGAACCCGAGGTAGGAGAAAAGATTCTACTTTCACCCAATAAGTCACCATTTGTTGAGCACTCAACACACCCTAAAAAATCCTATGTCAAATTTTTACTTTTTTGGGTACCACCTGGTCTTCTGCACTATTTGATAGTTATTTCAATTTTGAGAATGATTTGTCTCTGCTTATTTTCATGTTTCTCATCAGCCATTCAGGTTTTCTTAAAACTTTTGAAAACCCATAACTAAAATGACCTTAAACAACTGAATAAAGAATCGATAGCCAAACACTCCACCGAATGTGCTCAGGGTTAGCATCATAAGTAATTCAAATAAGGAAAAAGAACCACTTAGAAAACCATGTTCATCGAGTGTCAACTTGCATCGGCATAGACATAAGGAAGTTTTGGTTTACACATAAAGATATCACCGACAATCGATTACCTTTTGGCATCGGTAAAAGACAATATGGGACAAGCTTTAACGAAAAACGGAAAGACATCATCGATAGTCGATGCCTGATGCGCTTATTAGAATCAGGGAAAGACTAAAAGGATCATAACAAACATTCTGACCACGGTAAAAGTTTTTCCCAATCGCCGATCCTCGATGCGTTTTTGGCATCGGGAATTTTTCGAGGGTACTAAGCCGAAAAAAAAAATCTCTGATAGGTTTATTATCGATCGCCGACCCTGGATAATTTTTGGCATCGACAAGCTAAGGTTTGTTTTACAATGAATAACTTAAGGAAAGTTCTGAATCAGATTAATACATGCGAATTAAGTCATCGGTCTTCAATGCCACATGTCTTTACGAGGTAAGAAGGTCGTATGGTCTAGTGCTATCCCGAGTTATCGTTGCCCCCCTAAGTCTGAGTCACACCTCTGAGTAAGCATTGTCGCATCAGCAATGTATAGTAAAATCAATCGGTGTTGGAAATTTTTGCAGTAGGTTATCAATGAAAACATTCATAGTACACCCCCGATCCCCGATCCCCGATTCACCCACTGAGAGAGTGACATGATGGGATGTTTTAGCATTAGATACGATCAGATTTTGAGCATCTAAGGAGATAATTAATACCCAATCCTACATTAGTTGCTACCTAGTGCACCAATTAAAATCGTTGTTCAAAATCACTGATAGACCACATCACCACCCGCTCCTCTGCCGTCAACCCACGATGAATTTAAGTTATAGAGATTCGACGAAAGATTTATTAAAATTTCACTCATAACCCGAATTGAATGGCTGATGCGACACAATAATTTCTTCCCTGTTTAAATCCTATTGAGCCGTTGTAAACAAAATCATTATGCACATAAGAGAATTCTGGAGCATCCGAAGGATCAAGACAAGTGACTCGAAGGATATATCAACTTTGTGATTATCAAAATAACCAGGTTTTAACAATATTCAGAGGTATGTACCCGAGTCTGTAAATTTTACATGGCTATAATTTATATGTTTTTATCCAGTTTTTGTTTTTACATAGTCCCTGAAATTTTATTTTAATTTGTAGGAACAATGTCACCAAGGAATCTAACAATTAGATTATCTCCAAGCGCACCGAAGATGAAAGAACTAGAGGTAGCTAAAGTCCCTTCTCTAGGGATGGCAAAACAATTAGAATACACCCCGAGGCTGGAACTTGTCATTAAGATAGAAACGAAGAAGGTTTTCATCCAGTCTATGGCCTTTAGCGATATAGAGGCAAGCACATGCTCCAATATGTCACTCCCACATTGGGGATAACTCTTTACTAAGATCATCCAGGAGGAGTACCCAGAATATGTCCCACACAGTCATCTAGAAGTAAGAGTGCTCAATCACCAGGTGTTCCCAAAAATCTGATGGTCGTACCTACATATGGTGGCAAGCATAACACCCATCTTTCCCTGCATAGAAGTTCTGAAGTGTCTCATCGACCACAAAGACACACAAAAGTGTTTAATCAATGATGAAAATGGTGTGTGTGTCAGATTCTTCCTCCCTATAGAAGTTCAGAAGTATTTGAAACTCAGAGACACAGAGGAGCAGCTAAATACAGACTTCGTTGTGAAGTTCTACGAATGCCATGACACCAGTTGGGTAATGGCCTCATGGTGGAGGGAGGAAAATAAGTTCACCAACTGGAGCATTGGATGGTATAGGACAACCAACTTAAGGGAGCCATACATCTATCTGATGGCTCTCATCTGCTGATTGTATGGAGAGAAAGATTTCTCCAGGTTTTTAGAGGCATGGATGCCTTTGGCATACAAGGTTGCAATCGGCGAGAGTAGTTTCAAGTGGGGAGAAATAATCTCCAAGCAACTGAGCATCTATGTGCAACATGCTCAGGCACTGAAGGAAGGGGAAATACCAACATTTTACATAGCTTCATACTTGCTCAATGTCATTTGTGCCAGAAACGTCTTCGCCGACATGAATCTGAGTTGTCATGTTGCAGAACTCCTAGTCCACATCTACTTCAATGTGATATGGGAATATAGGTATAAGAAATCTTACTCCCTCATCTATGATGAATTCATCACCCGGATTTATTTTATTCTTTTTAATAAGGAATTCCCAAGGCTATCGGGGACAACCAAAAATATGATATCCAAGGTAGGCCATTAGTATTTGGATGAGTGCGCCACCTACATCAGGGTGTTTGGGTCCATTGGAGCACCACATCTCCTATGATCTCATGTCCTAGAATGACTTGTCATGGGAGAAATATGCTATCTAGACATCTTGCAAGGCTACAATGCCACCTTAAGCAAGGACAAGAAATGGGCATTCATACCCTATGGTTTCCATGTAGGGTTCTACTTGGTAAAGGATATCGCTCAAGCCAAAAAACAAGGGCTGAGACAACTCAAGTTCATATTCCCAACGAGCCGATTCTGCAAGAACGATCCAAAGGGTCTGGTCTCGCAACATGCTTCACAAGTATTGTCCTGTTGGTCATACGCCCATGACAAATTCGAAGACGACGTCTTCACAGAAAATGCCCAGGACTGGGATGAGGTGGCACAAAGGATGGGCGACCCAAAAATGACTAGCTTTAGGGCCATGAGCCTGGATGAACAGGAGATGACAATAGAACATTTAGCTGAAGAGGCCCTCAGATACAAGGAATAAATCATAGCGACAGAGGCAATAGAGGTTTCTTTGGTGGATCTAATGCAGAACAAGGGATTTCCTATGACACCTGAGGCACATGAAAGGGAATTTCTCTTGATAGAAAAAGAACAAAGAGTAATCGATCAGTTGTAGGATGACTTAGACCTCGTAGAAATAACAATGGTACCTGCCGACAACCAAGTCAAAATTCAGATAGGTCCAAGTGGTCCAGAGCCAATACAAATTGAAAAAATCATCGGGTGAGATAACCCTGAATTTTCAGTGCCACAGGCCAAATCATTAAGGGACATTTCAGCTCATCCAAAGATATCAAGAACATCAGGGAGATAAAGTGCACTGAACCCCCTTCATGACTTAATAACAATCTATGATGATGAGGATATTTTGGAGGTTTCATTGGTGACTCTAGTGCATATCATAGAGGAAAAGGAACCCGATAAGGCATCTTCCCTAACTCCTGATCCTCAAATTCAAATTCTTCCACAAAATGACTAGGAGGTCAAAAGTGTATTAGACACTGAGCTTCTCAATGGACCAGGGAACCAAGTGGATAGCCCGAAGGACAAGCTAGGTTCAGGTGAAGAAGAAGAAGAAGTTCCATGGTGGGAAATCAACATCTCAACAACTGATTATCAAGTAAGTACCGAGCCTTCCCCTGATGCTTCAATTTCAGTCGGTACTTTACCTCCTGATGAGCAACAACTAGAGGTGGAACCTTCAGAACATACGAAAGAAGTTCAAGAACCCAGTATTGAATAGATATACACCATTAAGAGACTAGGAAATATTCTTACCTGGGGAGATCAAAAAATCATCAAACCCGTGGATGAGGTTTCTGACATATAAGCCATCTCCTATGACCGAAAGAGGAAATCCATCATGAATAGAACCACCAAGAGGAGGAGGTTTACTTTGGATCGCTCCATCCTCGTCACCACATAGGATAAATTGATTAACATAGAGCATGCCAAGACGTCCAAGCTTATTGGTGCAGGGATGTAAATCACAGATGTCACCTTGGATAGAGTGAAAAGAGTTGAAGAGGAGTTGGTCACTGCACTGAAGGAGTTGGAACATCTATGCCATTTGGAGAAATATTATCAGGAATCCACACAGGCCACAATGTTCTTGAGAAGTGAATTTCAAGACACCTACAATTAATTCACAAATGAGTGGCACCTTTTCACTGCAGGAATAACTCATTTCCAAGAAGACACCCTCATGGCACTAGCGACGTGCAAAGATATGGAAATATGGTATGAGAAATCGCACCAAGAAGTGGAAAGGATTGAATACATCAACGTCGTTAAACAGGGCCGAGAAGCTGAAGAACACGACATTCAGGTACTAAGGGATAGCAACATCGATCACATAAAGAAGTCAGATGAATACTGGGTGAAAACGACACAAGAACCTCACTAGGAAATCCAAGAGAAATGGGATGAGTGAAAAAAGAACTGGACCAAGATCAACTGGGTGATGAGAGACATCGGCCTCCCAGAATTCGACACACCTGATGACTTTGTTGACTTTCATGACATAGTCAAATTACATGTCGAACAAGACTCATCATGGGTTGTGAATATAACAAAGGTGGTGAATATAGAACCAATACAAGTACAACAGTTCATGGAGAACCCGACCAAGGCTCAGACAGTGCTACAACAGTTAAGTGCTAAAGTATTCAAATATCGGGCATGGGCAGTGGAGATAAAGGAGATCCTTTCGGCCTCAATGGATCAACACAGGTTCTTGTACGCCAACATGTGTGAGGAACTCTTTGTCAAATGGTCAGAGTATGAGAAGAGTCATCCACTCAAGTGAGATCAATTGATGACTCTTAGAAGACCGAGATATGGAAGCGCCATGTGGTGATTTTTTGTTTTACTTAGATGCACTTTTGATAGTTA